>ONZH01011870.1:0-7500 GCA_900303285.1 Rhinella marina
ACTACCATCTGGGGCTCTGTGAACAACAGGGCTCACTGAGTTTCTGCCCTCTGGGTTTGGCCCAAAGTATAACAGGTGCACTTGGTCCAGTGGTATTCCTTGCCACTGGCTCCTTACCTGCTGATCCGGTCTTCTACTCACTGTTATTTTTTGGGGTATTGTTGGTGTGGTGTTTTCCTCCCACACCGTAGCGTGACAGCGCATCTCAGCATAGCTCTGGCCACCATCTTGCCCTCCACTGCATGAAGTACTCCAGGACCGTTGCAGGAGGACTCTTTGCAGGGGTCACCAGCTGATGGCGCCTGATCCCAGGCCACCATGAGAGGAGGTGATGGAGGAAAGGGGAGGGGATTTAAACCTCTGTGTTTTTCCTGTCCTATCAGAGAAAATCAGTCTAAGGGCTCATGCACGGACCGTATGCGGAACCATACATTTTAATGGGTCCGCAAAAAAACGGAAGGTACTCCATGTGCATTCAGTTTCCATATATCCGTATTTCCATTCCACAAAAAATAGAACATGTCCTATTATTGTTTGCACGGACAAGGATAATACTGTTCTATTTGGGGCTAGCTTTTCCGTTCCGCAAAATACGGAATTCACACGGATGTCATCCGTATTTGCGGACCGCAAAATACATACGGTCATGTGAATGAGCTCTAAGGATGTGGTGTCAGGGAGACAAGGGGAAAAACCGTATAAGTTAAACAAGTGCCTCAGACTGATAAAATTCAGTGGCATCTATTCACCAGTGTTTTTGTTTTTGTTTTTTAACCAGACTACAGAATATATGAACATGGTGTGCTGCGTTTTTATATCCTTTTTTAACGTATACTTCAAACGGAGGCATAAAACGTGATGTGGGCCCACTCTTTCAAAATACAACTCTACCCCAAAAACAAGCAATAAATTCATTAATTGTATTACAATAACGTATTTTTATGAATAATAACTGTAAGTAACACTGTTGCAATGTGCTAAAATAAGTTTTGATCATACTTTACAGCCCTTTTTATCATCCAAACTTCACCTCCATGACACATGTGGAATCCACAATCTGCATGGGATGCCAGGATTAATTGGAGGGATTGTAGGAGCAGTAACAGCAGCGGCGGCTTCCCCTGAAGTTTACACACGTGAAGGGTGAGATGTTGAAAAACAGAGTAAGGGATTATGCACACGACAATTGTTGTTTTGCGATCCACAAAACACAGATACCGGCCTGGTGCTTTCCACATTTTGCAGAGCAGAACAGCCGGGCCATAATAACAGGGTCAAAATTACGTGTATATGAGCGCTAAGGCCTCGTCCACATTTCTGTTTTTCACTGAAGTTTGCTGTCCGCATTTTTCACGGACAGCACACGTACTCATTGATTTAAATGTATCTGTTCACATTTCAGTATTTGTTTACTGACCGTGGGCCAGTAAAAAAAATCACTGAGACATGCACTACTTTGATCCGTGATGCGGACCAAAATCACTGAGACATGCACTACTTTGATCCGTGTTGTGTCCGTGATGCGTTCGTTTTCACTGATGACTAACACAGATGGTAAAAACAGACACACGGACAAACCACGGATCCTTCACGGACAGCTTCACGGATGAAACACATACGCTTTTTTTCACGGATGTGTCACTGACACGGAAATGTAGATGAAGCCTAAGGGTGGGTTCATACCTATGTTTTAATGGCATTTTCCCATATGCCTCCCCAACGGCTCCAGCTGAGGACATCCCACCTCCAGGGACAGGAAACACATAGAGACCAACACTTTAAAAGTCCCCTCCCCTCTATCTCCTCCAGTTGATTCCTGTCCCCGGACGGATGGAGACCTTCGCTGGGGGGGCTTATGGGCTCCCTATACTTATCGCTCAGCCTTTGGTTTGTATACCCTAGTATTCTAGGAGGGCTGCAGCAGAGCGCAGGATCGGGAAGGGAGTGTTTTCTCCTATCTGCGCTTATGGTTGAAGTCCTGCGCGTCCCTGCGCGCACGCCGGAGAAAGGAAGTTCCGGTCATGTGACAGATCACGTGATGTGGTCACGTAATCACCGACCAGGAAGTGCAGATGGCGCCAAATTTAAAAGAGGTATGCGCTTTCTGGCTATGGATACAGCGTTCTGGCGTCTTCTACTGGCAGCATGTCGCTCCCAACTGATCCTGATGTGGGGAAAAAGGTTTCTGAATCTCCTCAGCCCGGTAAGATAAGCTCCTAATTTCCTACATATAATATTGCCTTATTGTCAAAGGCTTTTTTTTTTGCCTTGGTGGTGGTTCTCTATACTCTGGGAATACCTTAGTTATGGTTTCCCATTATATTTTTAGGGCAAGTCTTCGGTGAAGTATGGAGAACCACCCTCAAAGGGCAAGAAGTGTGCCTTGTGCAAGAAGTCTTTATCCCCCTCGTACACCAAACGTATATGTGTGAAGTGCACAGAAAAGATTGTGGCGGAAGAAAGCCCTTCTATTGTGGATAACCTAAGAACCCTCAATAAAAAAGAGGTTAACTCGGCCATTGATTTAAAACTATCTAGCATACCACAAAAACCTTCCTCTTCAAAAGCAGAGTCGATTTACCCTTTAGAAGAGGATTTAGATATTGATGAGGGTGAAATTTCTGGCAGTGCGGAATCTGACTCCTCCGAGGATGACTCTGGTAGACCGCTATGCTCGGTCGAGGAGACTCAGTCTTTTATAAAAACTATCCGGGCCTTTATGAATATTGAGGAGGTGAAGGAATCTCAGTCAATTCAAGATCAGCTCTTTAGGGGGCTGGGAGAAAAAAGGAAAAGAGCCTTTCCGGTTCACGATACTATTAAAAGGCTTATATTTAATGAATGGAAAGAACCTGAGAAAAAAATCAGGAATATCTAATGCATTCAAAAGAAAATACCCTTTTGAGGATCAGGACTCTGCCCTGTGGGATAGACCTCCTAAGGTAGATGCCCCTGTGGCAAACATCTCAAAAAATCCTCTCTTCCTTTTGAGGACATAGGTCTGCTAAGGGACCCTATGGACAAAAAAGTCCATTTTAAAGAAGTCTTGGGAATCAAATACAGCTATCCTGAGGCCAGGTATTGCAGCCACATATACAGCCAGAACCTTGTCTATGTTGTTATCACAGTTAGAAGATCATCTCACCTCTGGTACCCCCAGAGAAGATATTCTAGCCTCTATACCTACCCTTAAGCAGGCTTCAAACTTTCTTGCAGACGCCTCGGCAGATGTCGTAAGGCTTGCAGCTAGATCGGCCGCCCTATCAAACTCTACCAGGAGAGTAGTCTGGCTTAGATCCTGGTCCTGGGGGATGCTACCTCAAAGTGCAGGTTGTGTAATATCCCATGCGAGGGTGACAAACTATTTGGTCCAGTACTAGACGAAATATTAGAGAGAGCCTCTGACCAAAAAAAGGGGTTCCCTACAGTATCTAAATGCTTCTATCAGCGGCGTTCCTTTCGCCCCCCCAAAAGTCTAGAACCGATCAGAACAAGAGAGAAAGCACTTCCAGATGGCAGACTTGCAGAGGCAGAGGATTCCTTTTCAAGCAGGATAAATCTACCAACCGGCGAACTAACAAATGACGCCAGATGTACAGTGGGAGGAAGACTAAAAGGATACAGGTCAGCATGGGAAAAAATGTCCTCCTCCCCTTGGATTCTAGACCCACTGTAATTCAGTCAGGGCACAGAATAGAACTCTCTTCTATTCCCCCAGAGAGATATATGATCAACAGGGCCCTTCATTCAGACAAGCATATCCTTTTAGAATCTCAGATAGTCCTCCTGCTGGAAAAAAGCGTTCTTGTCCTAGTTCCCCAGGGCCAGGAGAGACGGGGGTTTTACTCTCCATTGTTCCTAGTAAAGAAACCGAATGGATCCCACAGAGCCATCATAAATTTAAAAGCCCTAAACAGATTTGTAACATACAAAAAGTTCAAAATGGAGACGATAAAGTCCACTGTAAACCTGCTAAAGAAGGATTGCTTAATGGCAACTATAGACCTGGCAGATGCGTACTATCATGTCTCCATTCACATAGAATATCAAAAATATCTCAGACTAGCAGTCTATATTCAGGGACAACTGCGTCATCTTCAATTTCAAACGCTCCCCTTCAGCCTCTCCTCAGGGCCGAGAATATTCACAAAGATTGTAGCGGATATCTCGAGCTTTTTTCACCAACAAGGTATAACTTTCATCCCTTACCTAGACGACTTTCTGCTGGTAGCAGACTCAGAGGACTATCTAAAAAATCAGATCGATTATGTCAGTCAAATCCTGATATCTCTAGATTGGATGATCAATTCAGAGAAATCAGATCTCCTTCCTTGCAGGACAAAAACATTTTTGGGTATACAGCTCGACTCTCAAAAAATGTCTTCCTTTCTTCCTCCAGGAAAGATAGTGATATTGAAGGAGAATGTAAAAGCGTTCCTACAAAAAGCAGCCGTCTCAATCAGAAATATAATGAAATTATTATTGGGCCTTCTAACAGCTACCATCCCTGTGTTTAGATGGGCTCAGGCTCATGCACGGATTCTACAATCATTCCTTCTGTTTACGTGGGACAAGAGTGAGGTGAGAGTTCTTCGCCATGTAAAACATTCCCTCTACTGGTGGCTCCTCCAGAAAATGCTGATTCAGGGGGTTCCTTGGCGTCAGCAAAATCCGGTGGAAATCACCATGGATGCGAGCAGTCAGGGATGGGGGGCCCATTGCAATCAACGCATGATACAAGGCTCCTGGGACCCATCCATGGCTGTTTCCTCTTCAAATCGAAGGGAACTAACTGCAGTTCCGTTTAACCTCAGGGATTTTCTGCCTCAGATCCAATCCCGGAACGTAAGAATCCTATCGGACAACGTGACGACAGTCGCATACATCAACAAGCAGGGAGGCATAAGAAGCAGAGCCTTGGAATCTACAGCAGCCAAAATATTGGCTCTAGCAGAGAAATATCTTCTATCCTTTTCCGCGGTTCATCTAAAAGGAGATCAGAATCTCCTGGCGGACTTCCTAAGCCGAAACGTGGTAAAGGAGTGGGAGTGGTCCCTGAACCAAAGTGTGTTCGATCAGATCTGTCAGAAATGGGGATATCCTGTGATAGATCTCTTTGCGACTAGAAGCAACAAAAAAAGTGTCATTTTTCTGCTCCCTATCCCATCGCTACAGTCCACTCCTGGTGGAAGCGTTCTCGGCCCCATGGCCAAGAGGACTTCTTTATGCTTTCCCTCCCTTTCCTCTAATCCCGAGATGCCTATTGAAAATCCTAGAGGAGGACTGTCAGGTAATCCTAATTGCTCCACGGTTGCCGAAGAGGTCCTGGTTCCCTCTTCTCCTACGTCTGTCAGGGGGAGAAGGCTGACGTCTCCCACAAATACCGGATCTTCTGACACAAGGACCAGTTCTACATCCCCCATTCTCCTCATCTCAACCTCTGGGCATGGAGACTGAAAGTTCAGTCCTAAAGAGGAAAGGACTTTCGGATCCAGTAATTTCTACACTTCTAAAGAGCAGGAAGCCAGTTACATAAAAAAATCTATAATCGTACTTGGAAGGCCTTTCTAGATTTCTCTAGTGGCTCATGGGATCCTTCCACGATTCCAGATATAAATATCCTTCAGGACTTTCTCCAAAAAGGACTTGAGATGGGTCTAACCTTAAGTACCTTAAAGGTACATATTGCGGCATTGTCTGCCTTCCTTGATATCAGACTATCCGAAATAGACCTGGTTAAAAGATTTATTAAAGGGGCCAGCAGAATTAGACCCCCTTTTCGTTCCGCAGTCCCGCCATGGGATCTTAATCTAGTTCTAAATGGCCTATTAGACCCCCCCTTTGAACCTATTAGTGAAATTTCAATAAGATGTCTCTCCTTAAAATCAGCTTTTCTAGTGGCCATCACAACAGCTAGGAGGATTGGAGAAATCCAAGCTTTCTCCTGTAATCCCCCTTATTTATCTATTCTACCAGATAGAATTATTTTGAAGCACTCCCCTGCTTTTCTCCCCAAGATATTTTCCAAGTTCCACTGCCAGCAGGTAGTTTCCCTCCCCTCCTTTGGTTCTGGAGAATGGTCCGTGTCAGAGCTGGGATACGCAGATGAGGGGTAAGTGATCCCTAAGCTTAATCCCAACCCCTTTCCCTGCCTATTGCCTACTCAGGCTAACCCCTGAGTCGACAACCTGAAGACTTGAAATACACTAGCAAAAGTGCAGGGGAAAGGGAAGACAAACAAGACAGACAAACAAGAACCAAATGAATAGTCAGGTAGCCGCGTCAAAACCAGGAGAGTACGTCAGGAACAAAATCAGCAAGCAAAGAGTAGTCAAAAAACACGCCAAGGGTCAAAGAACAACTAGAATCAAAACTGCAGAGCACAAATGACAAACCAGGTAGTAGCAAGGAGACTCCAAACACTGGCAGCAAGGTTAACATTTGAGGGCCTTAAATACCTAGCAGACCCCACCCAACCAGCTGACTGGGAGGAGAAAGCAAGGAACAAAACTTAAATCATGAGATACCAAATGAACACAAAATAAACAGACTATATTGCTCGTGTTTTCCGGCGACCAGAAACAGGCCGCGAGCGAGTGTGCACACCAGCCACGTCCCTGGCACTTATGATCGTCGTGCGCGTCCTCTGCCTGGGACGCGCATCCACAGCCAGAGACTGTCGGCTGGAGGAGGAGCCTGACGAAATAGCAGAAGAAATCTGGCCACGGGCAACCACATCGCCACCAGAGTCAGAGACAGGACCAACAGAACGGGTGCAATGACTGCCGGTCCTGACAGTCCGATAGTCAAAGTAAATTTCACAAATTAGATGTTAGAAGGTGTATATTAGAATATTTACAGGTCACCGAGCATTTCAGAAAATCTGACCATTTGTTTGTCTAGTCTCAGGGACCAAACAGGGGAAAGGCGGCAAACAAAGTAAAAAAAATCTCTAAAGAAACATGGATATACACAAGAAAGAACACCACAAAATGTATTACTCCACCTTTCTATTCTTTCCTGTGTATATCCATGCTTCTTTAGAGATTTTTTCATTCTTGGCCTGAAGAAGGGACCCGAGTGTCTTGAAAGCTTGCCTTATAGCATCATGTATATTAGTTAGCCATTAAAAGGTATCAACTTACAATATTATATATTGTTTCTCTTTTGGAAAGCATCAAAACACAGTACATACTACCTTGTAATGGAATTGGACCTCTAGTGGCCAACTATGGGGAGTGCAATGTAAATATACATTTCAAAAACAATATCTCAATCCTATACAATGGAACAAAACAATAAAATGTTAGTGGGTCATTTATCATTTAAGTTTGTTTTTAGGTCAGTTTTAAGTGTGGCTTTTCTTTGTGTGCCTGCACCAAATTTATGAACTGGTGCACTTTAAAGGGGTTATCTGAGAGTATAAAATGCCCCTCATATGCCAGCCCCGTCACACTGAATATACTCACCTGGCTTCCCAATCCCTAGATCGCTCCTGGT
>ONZH01011870.1:12500-31103 GCA_900303285.1 Rhinella marina
GGGGGTGTCAGCCAATGGCAGGTGGAGACGAGATGAGCCCTAGGCTCGCCCCAGTCCCCGCCTGCCATTGGCTGATTTCCCCCAACACCAGATGTTTTCATCCCCACATGGGTAGAAGCAGCAGCGGCGGTCAGGGACCAGGAGCGATCCAGGGATTGGGAAGCCACTAGTATATTCAATGTGACGGGGCCGGCATATGAGGGGCATTTTATACTCTCAGATAACCCCTTTAAAGTGCACCAGTTCATAAATATAGAGCCGAAACGTTGCGGTCCCACATTTTGGGCATTTTGGGTAAATGAAAGGTCTATTTGTTTCTATTTTAAGTGAGTGTGCTGCGTATTTTTTGTTATATACCGTGTTTCCCCGAAAATAAGACCTAACCCTAAAATAAGCCCTAGTGCTATTTTGCCTTGTTTTTGGAGTAGGCTTAAAATATAAGCCTTACTCCAAAAATAAGCCCTATCTACGTTACTGTATAAAGTGAATACAAGTGAGCGCTTCCATTATGGAAGCGCTTACTTGTATATTTTCGCTGCCGGCACCCTATCAGACCTCAGATTAGCCCACCCTGCCCCATAGTAATAAAATAAAAAACTCCTCTTACCTGTCCTGCGCCGCGGCTCCGCTCCGGGTCCAGCGCTCCACAGGCTTCCAGGGCCGGCGCTGCACTGTCCTAACCGCGTACAGCGTCAGGACGTAGTGTGCACACTATGACCTGACGCTGCACGCAGTCAGGTGACAGTGCAGCGCTGGCCTCAGAAGCCAGAGGAGCACCCGGAGCCGCGGCGCAGGACAGGTAAGAGGAGTTTTTTATTTTATTGTTATGGGGCTGGGTGGGCTGGTCTGAGGTCTGATGGGGCACAGTGGGCTGATCGGGGGTCTGATGGGGGCATGCTGATCTGAGGTCTGAAGGGGGCACAGTGGGCTGATCGGGGGTCTGATGGGGGCACGCTTTAAACCGTGTTTCCCTGAAAATAAGACCTATCCCAAAAATAAGCCCTAACGCTTTTTTTGAAGGAAAAATAATAATAAGACACCGTCTTATTTTCGGGGAAACACGGTATATATATATATATATATATATATATATATATATATATATATATGTAAAAGATATGAGTAAAATAGGGAATGGGGTGCAAATGAAGAGAAAGAAGGAGGACCTCCTCTTACCACTCCATTCTAGTCTCAGTGGAGAGCTCATCCTGTAGGTCTTCCCCATAATGTTGGGGGTTGAAGGACCTGTGGTGATGTGCTGTGTAGTTCCTTTACTAGATGTACAGGACATATGATGATAATGTCATCACAGGTCCTAGCAGATGCTCCTATCTAACCTGGGAACTACAACATTCTTTGTGCAGTTCCTTTTCTAGATGTACAGGACTTGTGATGACATCATCACAGGTCCACTAGCTTTCTCAACTGATAGGGATGCTATACTAGAGCTGGACAGTAATACTGTAATTAGGGGGTGGGGCCTTTGGTTCACTGTGGGCCCCTTTTCCCCACAGGCCCCATAGCAGCTAAGTGGTCTGCGTCTATTGGAGGTACACCACTGGTACTTGCCCAATATAAATAATACCAAAATTAAAGGGATTTTCCAAGATTAGACAAAAGGGCTCGACTTTCAAACAGAGGTACTCTTGTCGATTGGCCATGTCCATTATTGTAGCCCGTTCCCATTTACTGCTAGTCAAAATAACACTTTTTCTAAAAGAGCCTCTGTGTGCAGGGCCACCCAAGCCCACTGCCACTGGCCGCGTGTACACTACTGAGGGAACTATAGGGATCATTATTAGAGAAAGTCCAGGCAGCATGCTGAAGGTAGGGCTGGCTTAGTGCTGTGGCCCACATCTCACCTCCTAAGCCCCTGCTCCATATCTTCATTAGAGACAATTAGAGGAGGACATAAAGTGCCAACTATTGGACAACTAAGTGGCAACAGGTGGACAGATACTGGGAAGGTATTTTGCGCTGTACTATGGTATTTAATTCTGTTATATGGTATTCTGTGCTGCATTATGCACTATATGAACTTGTATTGGCTCCATCTACTTGTGGTGGCCCACCTTCTGTCAATTTGGATCCACCTACAACATTGGGGCCACTTTTATTTTATTTTTTTCCAGGACCGCTTGAAGTTCCCAGTCCACCCCTGTCTGTGTGTATGCTTGAGAATGTCATTGTACTGATAGATTTGTCACAGTAATACAATGTGGTCTCTGTGTAATGACATCATTTTTCTCATTTAGGTTGATAGATCTGTTCAATTGGAAAGGAAAATATGCAGATAGAACTCCCAGCATACAAGGAGGATATCAGGCTGCCGGTATCTGTGTGTCCTTGGCAATGGCTATAGTCGGAGGTGCTCTAGTAGGTAAGGAAGAGCAGACTCTCCAGTAAGACCATGTATAGTGCTGCCATATCACTTGGATAAGAGCTCTAGATATCAATAGCCCAGTTTGTTTGGACCATTAAATACTTTGTTAAAGGGGTAGTGTCATCTCAAAAAGGCTCAGTTTATGATGTGCAGGATCCACCTCTGTAAGACAATGGGGGCATATCCTATCCTACTCCAGTGCCCGCTCGATCAGAGCTAGGGCCCGGCAGTCGCTGATAGCCGGGTCCCTGCTGTATTTGTGGTGGGTGAGGGATCCCATCCGATGGGTGAGAAGGCAGCCCGGGGTAAGTATATTCCCGGCACATGGGGGGGCTGTTGATGATATTGGATAGACCTTTAATATACATAACTAATAGCGCCAGCTGTAAATAGTTAACATGTTCTGTTGGCAGTCATCTCTATATTCATATGATGCAAATACTCAAGGAATTTAACTGATAATGGATGTATTCCTCAACTCATGTAGGAGTCTTCCTGAGGTTGCCAATTTGGGGGGATCCAGCTGATGAGAACTGCTTTGATGATTCTGTGTACTGGGAGGTAAGGTTACTTTTATTGTGCAGTAACTACAAACAGAACTTCAATTATATTAATCAGTCTGAAAATCCTGCAGCGATCAGACCAATATGGTTCCCCTCTTGTAACTTTGAAGTAACAAATATTTATATTTTCGATATTTATATATTCAATATTTAGGACATATTTAGGCAGTCCTTTCAGTTACTCCTTCCCTCCTCAAGGCCGGCACAATGAATTGTGAAAAAGGGAACCTTTAGCCCTGCAGGCACAGATTGCGCTGCTGGACTCTGAAGGAGGAGCCTCCAGGCCTGGTTATCTGCCTTTGCACTCCTCCCACTTAGTGCTGCAGTGCCAATCTGATCATCAGGAACGGGACAAGGTGAGTAGTTACTGTTGTTTTTTTTTGTTTTTTTTACTACTGTGAAGGGGGCACACTGTGGGCATTACTACTGTGAAAGGGGCATAGTGTGGGCATTACTACTGTGAGGGGGGCAGTGAGCACAATGTGGACATTACTACTGTGAATGGGGCACAGAGCGGGCATTACTACTGTGCAGGGGGCACAAAGAGGGCATTACTACTGTGCAGGGGACACAGAGGGGGCATTACTTCTTTGAAGTTGGAGAGCAGAGTCAGAGCATTACTACTGTGAAGAGGGCACAGAGAGGGCATTACTACTGTGAAGTGGCACAGTGTGGACATTACTACTGTGAGGGGGCAGTGGGGACAATTACATTGTTACTTATAATACAGTTGAAAAAAGTCCATAAGGTTCAACCAAGGGATAAGTGGGGACGTGAATCACAATGTGGGCATAACTACTGTGAAGGGGTTCATTGAGGGCATAAATACTGCAAAGAGCTGCAATGAGGGCATTACTACTGCACAATGAGGGCATTAATACTGTGAAGGGGGCCCACTTTTTTAAAGTAGGATGTTAGAGAAAGGACCTGCCCCGGGTCCCAAACTCCTTAACCACTTCAGCTCTGGGCCATTTCCCCCCTTCCTGACCAGGCCTAATTTTGCAAATCTGACATGTGTCACTTCATGTGGTAATAACTTTGGAACGCTTTTACTTATCCAAGCGATTCTGAAATTGTTTTCTCATGACACATTGTACTTCAAGTTAATGGTAAATTTGAGTCGATAAGTTTTAATTTTATTTATAAAAAAATCCAAAAGTTAACGAAAATTTGAAAAAAATTCACTGTTTTCTAAATTTCAATCTCTCTGCTTTTAAGACAGATAGTGATGCCCCATAAAATCCTTTTTAATTTACATTCCCCATATGTCTACTTTATGTTGGCATCATTTTGGTACTGTCATTTTATTTTTTTAGGACAGTAGAAGGTTTAGAATTGTAGACGCAATTTTTGCAAAATCAACTTTTTTAAGGACCAGTTCAGTTCTGAAGTCAGTTTGTGGGCTTACATAATAGAAACCACCCATAAATGACCCCATTTTAGAAACTATACCCCTTTAAGTATTCCACAGGAATTAAAGCAAAATAGATGTGAAATTTCAAAATTTCACTTTTTTTGCAGATTTTCCATTTTAATCATTTTTTTTCCTGTAACACATCAAGAGTTAACAACAAAACAAAACTCAATATTTATTACCCCGATTCTGCAGTTTGCAGAAACACCCCACATGTGGTCGTAAACTGTTATTTGGGGATACGATACGCCAGGGCTCAGAAGGGGAGGAGCAGCATCTGCATTTTCTAACATGGAATTTTTTGTCATGGTTTGTAAGAGTGATAATTATGTGATATTTTTATAGAGCCGGTCGTTTCGGACGCGGTGATACCAAATATGTCTATCTTATTTATTTATTTTTATTTGTAACTTTTTTTAAATGAAATATTTGAATATTTGAGGGGAAATTATTATTTTTTAAATATATGTGTATTTTTTATTTTTTATAATACTCTATTTTTTTTTATTTATTTTTTTTTTACACTTTGTGTCCCCCATAAGGTCATACAAGACCTCAGGGGGACATTTAACTTCACTTATTTTATTTCATTTTTTTTATTACACTTGATTTCTCCTGTAACTGGGGCTGACATAGTAGCCCCAGTTACAGGGGAAATACATCCCCTGAGAGGCTGTACAGCATAATACTATGCTGTACAGCCTCAGTGCAGAGCTGATAGGGTCTATGAGAGACCCGGCAGCTCCTGCACTCTCCCGGCCCCGGCGATCACGTGACCGCCTGGCCGGAACAGGAAGCGCAATAGCGCTTCCTGATCTGTATACACAGTGCTCGTTGAGCGCTGTGTATACAGCGATCTAGAAGGCAGGGACCCCTGGGAATGGTCTCTGCCTTCTCTTTGGGGTACCCTGCTGTCACTGACAGCAGGTACCCCACTGTGCAGCTGCATGATTAGCGTGCAGCTGCTATCTCTGAATGGACGTTCAGAAACGTCCATTCAGAGATAGATAACCACTTCCCAGACGTTTATAGTCAACGGGCAGACGGGAAGTGGTTAAGCACGCCACTGATTTGATTCAAATATAGTTACAGATGAAGATGTTGTACGGGCCATATATCACTTGCCTCCAATCCAAATGTGCTTTACTCTCAGACATATTCAGTAGTGAAATGATGAGGATTATCACAATGGGACAAATATCTCTTTTGTACATTAATGCACTTGTAGTACAGGATTTCCAATACAAAAACAGCCAAATATCCACGTTGGAATCAGAGGTATACCTATAAAGAGCAAAGGTTATGGTGTCTCCTTGGTCCTGGCTGCCAAGGTCCATCTGTCCTATGTGAGATGCGGGTAAGATAGAAGGCTAAGATAGATAATAGTGCCCCAGTATATAGTGTCACCAGGAATAATCATGCCCTCCTATTGGGTCCACAGCAATGATAATGCCTCATATAATGCCCCCAGTAATAATAATGCTATCTGATCTCTGCTTCACCACTCAAATAAACTGCTGGTGCTCCAGCACATATGATGCAATCACGCTGTTGGGCAGTGTAGGAGATGTGTGCAGGGCTAGGAATCAGCCTGTGCACTCCTCCTACACAGCCCAGCAGCTTGATATGTAACCATGTCATGCCTGCTGGGGAGCACAGGACATGCTTCTGTCATTGGGGAACTGCTTAGGTGAGTATTTAGTAGTTTTTATTTTGTTTGTTTGTTTGTTTTTCTTTCCCATTTTATTAACAGAAGTGATACTTCTGAAAGGGAGCATAGCTACACTGGGGGCACAATGTGAGCATAAATACTGTGCGGGCATAATGTGGACATAACTGAGGGGGCATGATGTGGGTAGATCTACTGTGCGGGTACAATGTGGGCATATCAACTGTGGGGCACAATATTGGATCACTACACCACTGAAGATAAACAAATAACGTGCGGCACTCACCAGATTCTTTCGCTGTCTTTATTTTTTTAAAAACCGCAGATGCGGGCACAAACTCAGTGTCTCTTAGGTGGCGACGGCCGTTTCGCGTACCTCCTCGCTTTGTCAGGCCGCTCACGTGACTGCATCGACGCACGCATCTCCTTTATGCGTCGTCACCTTGGTAACGGACTCACATATAACTTTACATTTAACATACCAGTGATTCGTATCAAATGAACACTGCTAGGTCATTTTTATCGTTCAGCCCAACGGGCCCATTGCATTTGTTTTCATAGTCCAGGCCGCTTCTCTCTGCAGTAATTTCCTATGTCGGTCTCCTCCATTTACTAACAACTCTACTACTTCTATCCCTGCACATGTCAACAACTCTCCTGTCCCTCCATGTACCTCTCTCATATGGTCGATTAACCTCGGTGATCCTACACCTGTTATTATAGATTTTCTGTGTTCTCTAAACCTTGTGTAATGGTCTTATCGTCTTTCCTATGTAGAACCTTCTGCATGGGCAAAAAATTACATATACAACATATTGTGTTTTTACATGTAATCGGCTGTTTCACTGTATGTAACACCCCTCCAATCCACAGGTGCTTGGCCTTCACCATATATTTACATGTTACGCACTGTCCACATTTATAATTACCCTTTGGGGTGCCTCTCGTTAGCCAGTTCTCCTTCTTAATAATATAATTGCTTCTTACTAACCTGTCCTTTATGGTCGTATTTCTTCTGAAACTGACTAAGGGTGGATTCATTACCTCCTCCTTTAAGTCCTCATCATTGGTCAATATGTGCCAATTATTTATTATCGCCTTCTTTACTATCGCTGCCATTGGTGAATATTTAAAGGAGAACACTGCTCTACTCCCTTCTTGTCTTTCTCCTTTTACTTTTTCTTTCTTCTGCTTTCCTTCATTCTCCATCACTTTTACATAGGATTCATCTATTACTCGTTCTGGATATCCTCACCTTAATAATCTTTTTTTGAGATCCCTAGATTGTTTCACAAAATCTGCTTCCCTGCTCGATATCCTTTTCAACCTCGCAAATTGCCCATGGGGTATTGCTTCCTTTACATATTGCGGATGGAAGCTCCTAAAGTGCAATAGAGGATTCGTGGCTGTTTGCTTCCTATACACTTTAGTTATTCATTTTCCTTCCTCTACGCCAACCTTCACGTCCAAGAACTTGAGTTCTTTTGGATCGATTTTACTTGTAAATTGCATATTCATATCATTCTCCACATTGAGATAGTCCCCGAATTCTCCAAATTGCACCTCAGTGCCCCTCCAAACGATAAACACATCGTCTATGAATCTCATAAACACTTTAATATTTTTCACATACTTATTCCTGGTTGTGAACACATATCTCTCTTCAAATTTCGCCAGGAAGAGGTTGGCGAACGTGCAGAAGACCAGAGAACCTATTGCCGTTCCAGTTTCGATAGTATCAGGAGCCAAAGACAAAGGTGTTGTGCTGTAACACAAATCCCAACGCTTCTCTCACAAATTCAATAAATGTCTGACTTTTGTCCTGACTCTCTAATATGTCAACCACTGCTTGGATCCCCAAATCCTGGGGTATCCTCGTGTACAGGCTCTCTACATCTATTGAGGCTAACCTGTCTCCTTCCTGCCACTGTATGTCCCTTATCACTTTCAAGAAATCACCCGTGTCCTTCAAATAAGATGGTATCGCACGTAGTAAGGGTCGCAACAACCAATCCACACATTGTGAATGAGGTTCCGTCACTGAACCAATCCCGGACACTATAGGGCGTCTGGGTGGATTGGACTTATGAACCTTTGGTACAAAATACCACTTCGGTTTAGACGGATATTCTGGATATAATTTCTCCACCATCTTTTCAGTTATTACTCCCCTTTCTACGTGTTTCAGTAAGAGTGACTTCAAACGTCTTTGATATCTCCCTACGGGGCTTGTGGCGAGTGGCACATATACATCTTTATTATTTAACTGTCTCATTGCCTCCTGTTCGTAGTAATGTTTTCCATCAGGACTATATTGCCTCCCTTGTCGGCTGGTTTTACTATTATGTTACCCTGTTTACTAAGCCATTGTAAGGCTCGTTCTTTCCTTCTACTTATGTTTTTCTTTCCCTTAGGGTACATCAAGCATTTTACTTCTCTCAACACTTGTTTGTGAAACAGGTCTAAGCTACTACCAGCCGGCTGTAGGGAGGGTTAAACACAGACTTAATCCCCTTAGTAAATGGTCCCCTATCGTACACCACTTCCTTTTCTACCTCTTCATCCTTCTCCTGGAGCGAGAGTAATGTGTTCACGATCAGTTTATCTTCATCATTTTGTTCAATCATACACAACCCCCACTCTTTTGGTACACACAGTTCTTCCTTTAATCCTATCCTTGTTATTTACACCTCTATAATATTTATGCAGGTTCAATTTTCTAACAGATTTAAAGAGATCTACTTCAAAGTCCACTGGATCGAACTCCTCAACCGGACAATAGTTTAAACCCTTTGAGAGCAAAGTAAGGCAGTCATCATCTAATTTTGTATTCGTTTATCACATTTGTCCCTTTTTCTAGCTGTCTGCTCTCCTCAAGTTCATGCTTGGTCATTTCCAAGACACCTGCTTCCTTTTGAAACCTCCTCTCCAAATTTTTCCTTTTCAATCGCCCCCTTCAGACCAATCTCCTAAAGGGGCTCTAGCTTCAAATACACCAGTGTCCTTCCTTGTTTCATCTGTAATGTCCATGTTACCTAAATCCTCTGATATACTGGAATCTGTTTCTGTCGTCCAGTCATCACCAATCCTTTTCCTCTCTTGTCGTCTCCTCCTGTATGCAGGAGCGTAGCTAACGGCTCATGGGCCCTGGTGCAAGAGTTCATCTTGGGCCCCCCTTTCCTCAGTGCTTTGCGTGTCTTCTTATGCGGCACAAGGGTCTTTGGGCCCCCTCAGGCTCCTGGGCCCGGTAGCGACTGCTACCTCTGCACCCCCTATAGCTACGCCCCTGCCTGTATGTTCTTCTATTATCCCTGGCTACAAATACTTTCCCACTATCATAATCTTGTTTATGTGTCAAAAACTTGTCCTTCTTTCTTTCTCTGTGTTTCTGCTTGTATGGGTATTATCTTCTTCTCTAATTTTTTTTAAAGAAGGACTGTTGGTTATGTGTCAGTCTCGTTCTGAATTCCTTTTTTGCCCGTTCCAATTCTGATGTCACTAGGTCATATTCTTTGATATTCCTTTTTAGGACCAACTGCATTAACTTAAAAGAGTGTTCCATGTGCAGTTGTTTTCACTCCTCAGTAAACTCCTCATCATCCTGGTACTGAGAGAATTCTTTGTACACCCTTAGGCCCCTCGGCACTCTTTTATGCATTTCATATGACCGCAGTGAGTTGACTATCCAAAATAAACGGACCTTTTTCTCTGCCAGGTGCATTACTCTGGTTTCAAGTGTCCTTATACTCATCACTTGTAAACTGTCCTTCTCATTACACTGAGAAAAGAATGTGCCCACATCCATGCGGGCTTCATTTATAGCTGCGTCACATGCTTCTGGTGCCATATTAATTACTGTGTCCATATTCATCACAATATTGGATCACTACTGTGAACTGGGCACAATGTGGGTATAACTACTGTGGGGGCACAATGTGGGTATAACTAATGTGGGGGCAGATCCACAGTGGGGACACAATGTGCGCATATTTACACTGAAAGCGGCACAATGTGGGTACAATTACTGTAAGGGGGCACAATGTGAGCATAACTATTGTTGGGGCCCAGTGAAGGAGGCCCAATTTGGGTATAACTACTGTGAGGGGGGCACAATGTGGGCATAACTATTATGAGTGGGCATAAGTACAGTGAGGGGACACAATGTTGGCATAACTAATGTTTGGGGGCATAATGTGGGCATAAGTACTGTGAGGGGCACAATGTGGGTATGACTACTGTAGGGCCCCAATGTGAGAATATTGACCGTGAAAGGGGCACAATGTAGGTTTAACTACTGTGAGGGCGCACAATGTGGATATACCTACTATGAGGGGCCGCAATGTGGTCATAACTGCTGAGAGTGGGCATGATGTGGGCATTACTACCGTTAGGGGGCATAATGTGGGCATAACTACTGTGAGGGGGCACAATAGCATTACTACTGTGAGGCGGAGACAATGTAGATATAACTTCTGTATGGGGCTCGTGTATAGATATGCCTTGGTCAAAATTAGAGGTGTGGCTTAGTATTAAAAAGTTTGCAGCGGCATACTCTTGGTGATTTTCAAAAGTTGGAAATTTGGGTCTGTGGCCAGTCTAACAGAGCAAATTATCATCACTGTTATGCCCTGAACGTCACATACTGAATAAACTGTACAAAATTGAGTGTTATGTTAATGTGAAAAAATCTACATTAACTGGGAAAAGAGCAAAACACGTACATAGTGCACACGTTTTACTATTCTCAGCTGGAGATCTGCAATTTCCTGCGCTCTTCTTCTGCCATCCAAAAAGTCTGTACTTCTTCTCAGACCTGATTAACAATGTACATTTGGTAGCCCAAGACTCTTCCTGTTTGTCCATCCCTGTTCTTGCAACATAGCCGTCCAAATAAGAGCAGCAGGAAGTGACCTGCACCACCAATGCACAGTATGCAACAGGTTGTCCAAGAAGCGGTGCAGCCATCTTGGATGGCAGAACAAGAGCCCAGGATTTGGCAGATCTGCAGCAGAGGCCACCATGTAAGTGTTCTGTTTGTTTTCTTTAACCAGAGGAGAGCTTTAGGTTTTCTTGGTCTATTCTACAAAGTTCTTTAGGCCTAATTCACACATCAGTGTGTGGTCAGTGATTTTTAGCAGTGATTGTTATCCAAAACCAGATGTGGGTCAAAAACACAGAAGAGGTGCAGATCTTTCCATTATACCTTATCTACTCCTGGTTTTGTCTCGCAATCACTGATGGAATCACTGACAAAACAATGACCAAAACACTGACATGTGAATTAGGCCTAATAGTCCCTTTACATAGGAATGTTATGAGCCCTTTATTTGGGAATGAATGTTCTTAGAAATGCAGGTTCTCGATAATTGCCCTGTGTAAAAGGTGCTGCTGATCACCTGATCATCATTTATTCTGATACCTTAATCACTGTTTCTGTGGCGCAGATCCTGATGTATAAATCACAATCTCCTGCACAGAAATGGTGAATCTATGTGGTAACGAGCAATTGCAGTCGTGATCGCTCATCACCATACAATGGGGGTGATTGCTGCATATAAATGCAGCTCTCACTTCGCCTGACAAGCAGGCAATTATTAGGAAATGAACGGTTTCTTCCCAATAACTGCCTGCTCATTGTGAGCGTGTAAATGTGCTGTAAATTAGGTATTTATTCATTTTTTTTGTTCTTCTATCCCCATAGCTTCCTGAAGAAGTGAATGAACCCAATGAATCTAGCAACCATTATGTCACTCATTTACCTGAATAAGTGACCAATATAAACGAACATTTGTTGATCTCATGGAGTATCATATCATCGAACATTTGAACCATGTCTTGTTTGTTCAACACATTTTTTTGTGTTCCTTTGAGACTTTGTTTGTGTGTCATCCTTCAGAGGATGAATAACGTTCTTCAGTTAAATGAATTTTAAAAAAAAATCCAATGATAACTATTGACTGCAGAATGGAGGGCTCTGTGCCACCTGCTGGCACTACATGGTATTGCATTTAGGTGATTTTATTGACTTTCTTAAAGAGTTTTTTAAGGATCTATAAAACATGTAAAAGAAAAAAACACTGGAATGGCTTACTATATGAATAAATAAAAAGAACTCGATATATATATATATATATATATATATATATATATATATATATAATAATATTTAATTATAAAAAAGTGAAAAGAGCGGGATAGCACTACAATATAAATGCCCAATACTGAATTGGACAACAGCCTTCACCAGGTTACGATGCCACGTTGACGATGGTGGTGCTCTGCTTAATCACAAAGTCCAGGCAATAATATTCCAGAAAAATAGAAGAGAAATGAAGCGGCACTCACCATCTTTGTCGACTTTATTTCAGGGCAGATAAAAACACTTACATGTTAGTGCAGGGGGGCGGACAGTACTGATATGTGAGGTACAAGGTATAGTAGATGCAGTGTGTACAGATATATCATATATACAGCAATGTACTGATATGTGAGGTACGAGGTATAGTAGATGCAGTGTGTACAGATATACTGTATATACAGCAATGTACTGATATGTGTGGTACGAGGTATAGTAGATGCAGTGGGTACAGATATATAATATATACAGCACTGTACAGATATATAGTATATACAGCACTGTACATATATATAGTATATACAACACTGTACTGATATGTGAGGTACAAGCTGTAATTTATACCTCACATATCAGTAGACTGCTGTATATGATGGTATATTATCGTGAGATCGGAAGTTCAGGAAATAAAAGAGTTTACTAAACTATGATAAAAGATTCTGTGGAGAGGGTATGGTTAAAGAGACAATAAACCAATTGTACCAATCACAAGGTATACTACCTTCATAATACTGATATGCAAATACTGGGATTGAAAGATACCGGAAATAAATATCAACACACACAAAAGAAAAAAAACATGCACCAAAAGATGCAGTAAAACACAACTACTGTGTGAACACTGCAAGAGAAAAGGACACCAACAGCTCATAGAAAACACAGCCAAAGTGTGAAAACTGACAAAAAAAAAAGAAAAGAAAAGAAAATGTGTCAATAATTTAATGTGATAAATTCTAGTCACTGGCCCATCGCAAGCAAATGGAGGAGGTAAGTGATTTTTTTTTTTTTTTACACTATTTCAGGTTAAATCGATTCACTACCACAAAGCATGAGGAAATTCGGCTTTGCTGCAAATTCAAAAAGTGAAATTCATGTATTCTATAGTTTCATTACACACAGAGTGATCTATTTCAAACGTTTGTCTTTTCATTTTAATGATTATGGCTTACAGAAAATGAAAACCCAAAAGTCAGTCTTAGAGATGAGTGAGCACTAAAATGCTCGGGTGCTCGTTATTCGAGTCGAATTTTTCCTGATGCTCGGGTGCTCGTTTCGAATAACGAACCCCATTGAAGTCAATGGGAGACTCGAGCATTTTTTGCAGGGAACCAAAGCTCTTCACAGGGAAGGTTGCATGAAAACCTGGAAACCTCAGAAAATGATGGAAACACCACGGAAATGGACAGGAAACAGCAGGGGCAGCATGCATGGATGCCTCTGAGGTTGCCTAATCGTACCATTACCCAACATTCTGGCCAACAGCCTTGGGGTGACCCTCAAGACAATTGTGCTGAACCAGACCAAGATGGGCAAGGCACATGCGCTTGCACATGTTAGGAAAGCACCCAACTAGGTGCAACGAAGGTCCATCGTCGTCTGCGAGTGACACCACTGCCCATGCTGGCACTGCTGTCCTAACCCCTGCCCCACGACACAGGCATAAGCCTGATACAGCATGGCGGTGAACCCAGAGTGACCAAGTGAGACTGAGGTAGCAGGTGAAGCACTTAAAATTTTACCCTGACATGGAATGGCGGTGAACGTCAGACGCCGCCTGCATGAGATTAGGGATAGAGCTGCTGTCTGTCAGGGAGAGTGTTAGGGCCTCAATTTAGATGTTGGTTAGGCAGGAATCACCCACAAAGAACCCAACAGCCCTTCTAAGGGCTACAAGCACCTTTTTTTTTTTTTTTGGTCTCCTCCTGGCTGCTGGCTGGGACTTGTAGTGCAGCGACCGCCATCTTGGCTGCACACTGTTAGGGCGTGAAATTAGAATGTGGTTAGGCAGGAATCATCCACAAAGAACTCAACGGTCCTTCTAAGGGTTACAACGACCTTTTTTTTTTGGCCTCCTCTCGGCTGGTGGCTGGGACTTGTAGTGCAGCTACCGCCATCTCGGCTGCACGCTGTGCACAGCGACTGGTGGCAGAAGGGACAGCATGTGGTCCACACAGACAGTACTCATTTTTGCTGCTGCTCTACCTTGGCTTGCTGGGATCTGTAGTGCAGTCTTGGGAATACTTTTTTTCTCTCAGTTATATATACTACAGTCCAGTGAACAATTATGTCGTGTGCTGTACAGTAGCGTCAGTCTAGGGTATATACGTTTTTTCTCTCAATTAGATATCCTACAGCGCAGTGAAATATTCTGTCGTGTGCTGCACAGTAGCCGGAGTGTAGAAAATATACGTTTTTTCTCTCAGTTATATATCATACAGTGCAGTGAAAAATTGAGTGATTTGCGGTACAATAGCCCCCGTCTAAAGACCACTTTTTTTCTCTCAGTTATATATACTACAGTGCAGTGAAAAATTGTGTCGTGTGCTGCACACTAGCCGGGGTGTAGAAAATATACGTTTTTTTCTCTCAGTTATATAACATACATTGCGGTCAAAAATTGAGTGGTTTGCGGTACAATAGCCCCCGTCTAAAGACCACGTTTTTTCTCTCAGTTATATATACTACAGTGCAGTGAAAAATTCTGTCGTGTGCTGCACACTAGCCGGAGTCTAAAAAATATACATTTTTTTCTCTCATTCATATATCCTATAGTGCAGTGAAAAATTCTGTCGTGTGATGCACACTAGCCGGAGTCTAGAAAATATACATTTTTTTCTCTCATTCATATATCCTACAGTGCAGTGAAAAATTGTGTGGTGTGCGTTATACTAGCGGCAGTCTAGAGAATACATTTTTTCTCTCAGATACATTTAATACAGTCCAGTGAAAAATTCTGTGGTGTGTGGTACACTATCCGCAGTCTAGAGAATACGTTTTTGGCCTCAGATATTAATTCGACAGTTTAGTGATTACACAAAATGTTGAACCCAAGGGCTAAGGGTCGAGGACATGGGCGTCCAAGTGATGTAGGGGGGCAGAGGCCATGGTCCTGGGCAGGGTGACACAGTACCTACTGATGAGGGAGCAGTGGAACGCCGCAGAGTTTCGCTCCCTAGCTTCATCTCGCAACTTACAAGGTCACGTGGTACACCACTATTGAAACCACAACAGTGCAAACAGGTGATGACATGGATAGCGGATAATGTGTCCAAGTAATTTATCCACCACCCAGTCTTCCACACAGTCCACCCACTTTAGCCAAGGGAGTAGACCTCTGGCTCCTCCAGCTCAACCTCCTTCCCCCCAGCCTGCCCCTCCCATGGAAAATATGGATTCAGATCCGGCATACTCACAGGAAGTCTTTTCAGGACCCTACCCAAAGACACAAACCACTGCTCAACAGCAACCTGAGCAGTTGCTCTGTCCCGATGCCCAAAATTTAGAACTTTCGCAGTCTGTGGGTTATAAGAGTGTGGACTTAGTGCAAGTAGTGCGTCAAGAGGTGTCGGATGATGATGAGACACGGTTGTCAGACATTGACGTTGTTGTCAGGGCAGTAAGTCCGAGGGGGGAGCAGAGTGAGGAAACCGAGGAAGAGCAGGTGGATGATGAGGTGACTGACCCGAGCTGGGTTGGTAAGCCTAGTCAACACAGTGCTTCTGAGGGGGAGGCAAGTGCAGCACCAGAACAGGTTGGAAGAGGCAGTGGGGTGGCCAGAGGGAGAAGCAGGGCCAGAGCAAGTAGATCAGCAACTGTTTCACGTAGTGAAGCTCCCGTGCCGAGGCCTAGATGTTCGCAAGTCTGGAGTTTCTTTAAAGAAAGTGAGGATGACCGATGGACTGTGCCACACCAGGATCAGCAGGGGAGCCACCACTACCAGCCTAACCACTACCAGCATGCGCAGGCATATGAGTGCTAAACACACGACTCAATAGAACCAAGGCCGTTCACCTCCTGCGGATCAAGCCACTGCTCCTTCCCCTGTGTCACATGCTGGCTCGGCGAGTCAACCCCCCGCCCAGGACCCCGGCACGAGCGCCTCCCGCCCTACAACCACCCCTTCACCTCCACGATCCTCCACACCCTACACCAATGTGTCCCAGCACAGCCTTCAGCTGTCTTTGCATCAGACATTGGAGCGCAAGCGCAAACGCAAATACAATTCCACCCACCCACATGCACAAGCCCTAAACATCCACATTTTCAAACTGCTGAGCCTGGAGATGCTGCGATATAGACTGGTAGAGACTGAATTTTTCCGCAACCTGATGGCGGTGGCTGTCCCTCGGTACTTGGTCCCCAACTATTTTTCACGATGTGCCGTCCCAGCCCTACACCAGCACGTGTCAGAGAACATCATCCGTGCCCTGACCAACGCGGTTACTGAGAAGGTCCACCTAACCACGGACACGTGGACAAGTGCTGGCGGGAAGGGATAGTATATCTCCCTGACGGCACATTGGGTTAACTTGGTGGAGGCTGGGATCGAGTCTGACCCTGGGGCCGCTCATGTAATGCCCACACCAAGGATTGCGGGGCCTACCTCAGTCACGGTTTCTCAGATTTATTATGCCTCTTCCTCCAACCCCTCCTCCTCCTACTCTCAAATACAATCTGTGAGCACGGCGCCTTCAGTCAGTAGCTCTAGGCTCAGAAGCACTGCCGTGGGTAAGCGCCAACAGGCGGTGCTGAAACTGCTGAGCTTATGTGACAAGAGGCACACACCCAAGAGCTGTTACAGGGCATCACGGCGCAGACCGATCTTTGGCTGGTGCCGCTAAAAATGAAACCAGGCATGGTTGTGTGTGACAACGGGCGTAACCTGGTGGCGGCTCTGCAACTCGGCAGGCTCACACATGTGCCATTATACACCAATACTATTTCCCAAAGTAACAACAACCCATATAAACACTGCATATAAAACCTGCCTGGCCCAAGTGTTCAATATTGTGGTTCATTGGTTCCTCAAGACCTACCCCAATTTGTCTGATTTGCTCACCAAGGTGCGACACGGCTGGGCGCATTTCCGCAAGTCAACCACAGATGCTGCCAATCTCAGGGCAGTGCAACGGCGCTTACAACTGACTGCTCACCGACTGTTGTGCGACGTGCCCACACAATGGAATTCTACATTACACATGTTACCCAGGGTTTACCAGCAGCGAAGAGCAATTCTAGACTGCCAGATGACAACTTCCACAAGAACTGGTAGTCAGGTTAGTCAGCTTCTTCAAGTGTACAATGAGGAGTGGACGTGGATGTCTGATATCTGTCAGGTGTTAAGCAACTTTGAGGAGTCAACACAGATGGTCAGCGGCGATGCCGCCATTATCATTGTCACCATCCCGCTGCTTTGTCTGCTGAAAAAGTCACTGCTCAGCATGAAGTCAGAGGCTTTGCGCTTGTCACAGGAGATGGGGGAAGAAGATACGTTGCTTGATAGCCAGACCACCCTCAGGTCTGTTTCTCAGCACGTATTCGAGGAGGATGAGGAGGAAGAGGAAGAAGAGAAGGAGACTGTTGGCGAGACTGAAGATGGTACCTATGCTCATTCCTTCTTATCTGTTGAGGGTGTATGGGCTGAAGAGGAGGAGTTGGAGGAGGAGGAGGAAATGGAGAGTCAGCCTATTGAGGAGATTATTGCGTGTTGGGACTCTGGCGCTCATGGCTGACTTCATGTTAGGCTGCCTTTCCCATGACCCTCGCGTTAGAAGCATTTTTGGCAACGGCGCTTACAACTTGCTGTTCACTGACTGTTGTGCGACGTGCCCACACAATGGAATTCCAAATTACACATGTTACCCAGGGTTTACCAGCAGCACAGAGCAATTGTAGACTGCCAGATGACAACTTCCACAAGAACTGGTAGTCAGGTTAGTCGGTTTCTTCAAGTGTACAATGAGGAGTGGAAGTGGATGTCTGATATCTGTCAGGTGTTAAGGAACTTTGAGGAGTCAACTCAGATGGTCAGCGGCGATGCCGCCATTATCATCGTCACCATCATGCTACTTTGTCTGCTGAAAAAGTCACTGCTCAGCATGAAGTCAGAGGCTTTGCGCTTGTCACAGGAGATGGGGGAAGAAGATACGTTGCTTAATAGCCAGACCACCCTCAGGTCTGTTTCTCAGCGCGAATTCGAGGAGGATGAGGAGGAAGAGGAAAAAGAAAAAGAAAGGGAGACTTGGCGAGACTGAAGAGGGTACCTATGCTCATTCCTTCTTATCTGTTGAGCGTGTATGGACTAAAGAGGAGGAGTTGGAGGAGGAAATAGAGAGTCAGCCTATTGAGGAGATTATTGCGTGTTGGGACTCTGGCGCACATGGCTGACTTCATGTTAGGCTGCTTATCCCGTGACCCTCGCGTTAGAAGCATTTTTGA
>ONZH01011871.1:0-12195 GCA_900303285.1 Rhinella marina
GTCAGTTGACAGGCGTGTACGCTTATCGGTGATGACGCCATCAGCTGCACTGAATACCCGCTCTGACAACACGCTAGCGGCAGGGCAGGCCAGCACCTCCAAGGCGTACAGCGCCAGTTCAGGCCACGTGTCCAGCTTTGAAACCCAGTAGTTGTATGGAGCAGAGTGATCGCTACGGACGTTGATATGGTCAGCTAGGTTATTCCCTCATCATCTTTCTGTACAGCTCCTCCCTACTCTGCCTAGACTGGGGACAGGTGACAGTGTCTTGGTGGGGTGACATAAAAGTGGCAAAGGCCTTGGAGAGCGTTCCCCTGCCAGTGCTGGACAAGCTGCCTGCTCGCCTCCTCTCCCCCGCTACTTGGCTCACAGAACCATGCCCTCTGCCGCTAGCGGTGTCAGATGGGAAGGATTGTTTCATCTTGTGCACAAGGGCCTGTTGATATTGATTCACTCTCATACTCCTTTCCTCTACAGGGATGAGAGTGGAAAGGTTCTGCTGTACCGTGGGTCCAGGAGAGTGAACACCCAGTAATCGGTGTTGAAAAATTCTTCTAACGCGAGGGTCACGGGATAGGCAGCCTAACATGAAGTCTTGCCATGTGCGCCAGAGTCCCAACACGCAAGAATTCCCTCTCCTCACTGGTCTAAATCTCCATTTCCTCGTCCTCCTCCAAGTCCTCCTCTTCAGCCCATACACGCTCAAGAGTTAAGGACTGAGCACTGGTACCCTCTTCTGTCTCGCCGACATTCTCCTCCTCTTCCTCCTCATCCTCATCCCCCTCCTCCGATATGCGCTGAGAAACAGACCAGAGGGTGCTCTGGCTATCAAGCAACGTATCTTCCTCCACCGTCTCGTCACTTCATGCTGAGCAGTGAGTTTTTCAACAGGCAAAGCAGAGGGATGGTGAGGCTGATAATGGCGGCATCGCCGCTGACCATCTGTGTTGACTCCTCAAAGTTGCTCAACACCTGGCAGATATCAGACATCCACGTCCACTCCTCATTGCATAAAAAGCAAAATCACGGCACTCCAAGAGATATTTAAATTGCAAACATCGGAACGCTTTATTAGGTTAGGTTACCACATATAGGGACAAAGGCCAACGTTTCGGTCCTCCCGGACCTTGTTCACGGCCTAAAATTACATACATATAGGACAAATGTTAATACATATAAGACAAATATTAGACGAATATTAATACATATACTTTGTGATTTTATCACATATGCGGTATAGCTTGATAAAACAAAAACTGAAAATAATACAAATCAATTATGGATGTCATAAAAAGGAAAGGAAAAAAGGGGGAAAAAAGAAGAAAAAAAAAAGAAGAAACATATTGTCCAATAGCTGACAAATATGAGTAATGAAACGATACATTATAAGTATAGAATATAGTAATGGAAGTTGCCATAGGTAACAACACAATGGAGTCCTCAGGAACCAAATGTAGTCCAAAAGATATAGTAAGGAGTATAAAGTCCCATGATTACAATAAGTATAGAGTCCCATACTTGCAACAAGATAGACACACCATATATATTGTGGACAATATCTCACTTCGCATAATGGGGGAAATAGATTAGTAAAGTAATGCACAAAATGTGCTAAGCAATATCGGCACCCCACATAGTAAACTAAAGGAGATCGGAGCAATGGTATGGTCCACAATTCTTAGGCAGCAGAGTCAAATCAGAAATGGAATAAATAATACAAAATAAACAGTACATACCGTTGGTGTAAGTGGGAGCAGATAGTTGAGCGTCCGTGCTGAGTCGAGGCACGGACACTGTATTTAAGCTAGATCGCGCACTGCAATTAAGGGCAACAGGAAGACTACATCTTGCCCACACAATAACGTTAATGTGAACAAGATAAATCTAGTAATATTGGCAAGACATTAACCACTTATTTCAATATTAGGAGCAAAACCTAAGGTTAACTTATCGAGAGAATACAGACAAATAGATAAATGTTAGAAAATACAAAAGAACAAAAAAACAAAAAAACACAAAAAAGGGGATGTACTGACCAAGAACACGGTATGTTAGTCACAAACATAGAGTTCAATTACCTGAACTTATTCTAGTGGAAGCTGTCTCAGTGGTGTAATCTAGAATATAATAGTATAAACAACTTAAGGAAAAAGGGATGCAAAGAAAGACAAGAAAAAGAAAACAAGAAAAAAGGAAAGAAAGAAAAAGAGGAAAAAAGAAGAAAAAGGGAAAAGGAAAATACAATAATGAAAGGAGGTAAATCCACATTATTGCAATAGCATACCAAAGAAATTAAAAATGGAATTCAAAGTCCCGATTCAAGCCTGCAGGATGAAGGGTCTTAAGTTCATGGATCCAATATGCCTCCCTCTTAAGGAGTTAACAATTTGCGGTTGCCTCCTCTACGTAATGGAGAAATATGATCAATTACCTGAAATCTGAGTTGACTGATTGTTGTGTTTAGCTGTAATGAAGTGATGAGGAATAGGCAAGTCCGTTTTATTACATCTAATATCAGACTTGTGTTTACAAATGCGGTTCTCGCACACACTGGGAGTTCCCCAATTGTATGCGAGACCGCAGGACACTTAATGAGGTAAATGACAAATGAGGTAGTACAGGTAAGAAGCCTTTGATGTTATAGATTTTACCCGAATGTGGATGCGTGAACGTATGTCCCTTGGTCACAAGTGTACATTGTGAACAATTCAGACATGGAAACGTACCATTTTTGGGAGAAGAAAATGTCAATTGCCTAGGGGATAATTTCAATGGGCCTATATCAGCTTTAATGAGTATATCCCGAATATTTCTTGGACGTTTATAACATACACGTAGTGGTGTAGAAAATTCAGGTATGTCAGGATATAAACGATGTAACATGGTCCAGTTCTTATTAATAGTTTGTTGTATTCTTGGTACAATTGGGTGATAGGTCACCACAAAAGGGATACGAGGACTTGAATCCCTATACCTTGTAGAATATGGTGTAGTTGTATGTTCAAAACGGTTAAGTTCCTTCTTAAGTAGTGTACCTGGATAACCACGTCTCGTAAATTTCTGTGACATCTCAGTCATCCGTTTTTGTTTTGTGACTGGGTCACTGACAATTCGGTCCACTCTAGTAAATTGTGATCTCGGTAGGGAGGTCTTCGTATACCTAGGGTGGCAACTAGAAAATAATAAAAGGGCATTGCGATCCGTAGATTTGGAATATATATCTGTACTTAGAATACCCATATTGTCCTTCACCACCATGGTGTCCAGGAAGCTAACCGCTTTAAAATCAAAGTGAGCAGTAAATTGAAGGTCAAGATGAATATTATTGAGATCTGAATAAAATAGTTGAAATGAATCTACATCCCCGGACCAAATACAGAAGACGTCATCAATGCAGCGACGCCACACCAGTGCATATTGTTGGAACAATGGGTGGGTATAGACATGATCATCTTCGTATTTGGCCATATATAAATTTGCGTATGAGGGGGCCACATTGGCCCCCATGGCCGTCCCCCGTTTCTGTACATAATAACTATCCCCAAACATGAAGAAGTTATTATGTAAAACAAGTTCCAATAGTTTGAGACAAAATGTCTGTTCTGTTGCCGTCAAGGAAGATGTAGACAGAAAAGATTGTACCGGCAAGGATACCCTGTGTATGGGATATAGAAGTATACAAACTATTTACGTCCAAAGTAATAAGAAGAGAATGAGGAGGAATGCAATGTAAAGACCTAATTAATTGAAGGAACTCTGAAGTGTCAAGAAGAAACGATTTAGTGAGCTTTACAATAGGGGTAAGTATTTTTTCTAAGAATATGGATAAAAGTGCTAAAATAGAGTATGTGGATGCCACAATGGGGCGTTCAGGAGGTTTATTGAGGTTCTTGTGAATTTTCGGTAAGATGTAAAAAACAGGAGTAATGGGATATTCGTTACGTAAAAAATTAGAATTATGTTGGTCAATGGTGCCCAGTGCGAGATGTCTGTCTAAAGATCAGTGATGCGCTCTTTAATCTAAAGGTGGGATTGGTTTGTACAAGTAAGTAGGTAGAAGTATCAGACAATTGTCTGTATACCTCATGTAAATAATAAGAGGTGTCCATAATGACTATCGCCCCTCCTTTGTCCGCTTGTTTTATAGTTATTGTTTTATCTGTTTGTAAATTGCGGAGAGCTTGTCGTTCAACATTGGTGAGGTTAGAGATAGAGGGGAAGGAACCTTTTTTGTAGTCATCTAGGACAGAATGAATGTCCCTATCTATGGTGTTAATGAATGCTTCAATACCATGGTAAGACTTGGGAGGCATAAAAGAACTACGGTTTCTAAGGCCCAGATTGCTAATACATAATGTTGGTAAAGAGGTAACTAGCGATTGTGTAATACTATCGCTTTGGGCAAAATGTACCTTAAGACGTAAAGAGCGATAGAAACGCTGTAGTTCTTGTTCAAATGTAAAACATTGAAAATAATTCTTTGGACAAAATGACAGTCTTTTACATAAGTATGTTCGACTGGTGATAAAGAGCGTGAGGAAATATTTATTGCCAAGTCCGAGACTTTGATCGGGTCTGAATCCCGCTGAGGTGTGATATGGGTCTTCTGAATTGCATTGTACGACCCTAGCCGAGTATTATAAAAATGGGATGATACCAAGAGGCTTGAGCGTTCATCTTCGGCCTAACTTGTTTCCCAATAACAAGGAATACTGTACTGAATTTGAAACGATTATTAATAAATGTTCTTTTGATATCATAGTGCTCAGTATCGAGTTCCTGCAAAAATCTATTCTGGAATCTCGTGAAAAGATCAGTGCTATTGAGACACAACTCCAAGTGACTACATCCAGTGAGGATTGGATTGAACTCAAGAAAAAAACTGAGAAAACTATCGACGACTTTAGAAAATTTACAGAGCAGACCAAGAGATCTAAATACCTTCGGGACACTGAAGATTACCATCTTAAAAAGGTGTACAGATGGCAATGGCAGGATTTCAATTCCTCCGCTCCCTTTGCTTCATATATGGATTATGCCTCTTCCTCGTCGGGCAGCGATCGTTCTACACAACGACGTCCAAATCGTTTTTTTCAACGGAGAGGTCAACGCAATCGACGACGCCAGCCAGGACCTGCCGGGGAGGAGGCTCCACCCATATCACACCTCAGCGGGATTCAGACCCGATCACAGTCTCGGACTTGGTAATAAATATTTCCTCACGCTCTTTATCACCAGTCGAACATACTGTTTTATGTAAAGGACTGTCATTTTGTCCAAATAATTATTTTCAATGTTTTTCATTTGAACAAGAACTACAGCGTTTCTATCGCTCTTTACGTCTTAAGATACATTTTGCCCAAAGTGATAGTATTACACAATTGCTAGTTACCTCTTTACCAACATTATGTATTAGCAATCTGGGCCTTAGAAACCGTAGTTCTTTTATGCCTCCCAAGTCTTACCATGGTATTGAAGCATTCATTAACACCATAGATAGGGACATTCATTCTGTCCTAGATGACTACAAAAAAGGTTCCTTCCCCTCTATCTCTAACCTCACCAATGTTGAACGACAAGCTCTCTGCAATTTACAAACAGATAAAACAATAACTAGAAAACAAGCGGACAAAAAGAGGGGCGATAGTCATTATGGACACCTCTTATTATTTACATGAGGTATACAGACAATTGTCTGATACTTCTACCTACTTACTTGTACAAACCAATCCCACCTTTAAGATTAAAGAGCGCATCACTGATCTTTTAGACAGACATCTCGCACTGGGCACCATTGACCAACATAATTCTAATTTTTTACGTAACGAATATCCCATTACTCCTGTTTTTTACATCTTACCGAAAATTCACAAGAACCTCAATAAACCTCCTGAACGCCCCATTGTGGCATCCACAGACTCTATTTTAGCACCTTTATCCATATTCTTAGAAAAAATACTTACCCCTATTGTAAAGCTCACTAAATCGTTTCTTCTTGACACTTCAGAGTTCCTTCAATTAATTAGGTCTTTACATTGCATTCCTCCTCATTCTCTTCTTATTACTTTGGACGTAAATAGTTTGTATACTTCTATATCCCATACACAGGGTATCCTTGCGGTACAATCTTTTCTGTCTACATCTTCCTTGACGGCAACAGAACAGACATTTTGTCTCAAACTATTGGAACTTGTTTTACATAATAACTTCTTCATGTTTGGGGATAGTTATTATGTACAGAAACGGGGGACGGCCATGGGGGCCAATGTGGCCCCCCTGTACGCAAATTTATATATGGCCAAATACGAAGATGATCATGTCTATACCCACCCATTGTTCCAACAATATGCACTGGTGTGGCGTCGCTGCATTGATGACGTCTTCTGTATTTGGTCCGGGGATGTAGATTCATTTCAACTATTTTATTCAGATCTCAATAATATTCATCTTGACCTTCAATTTACTGCTCACTTTGATTTTAAAGCGGTTAGCTTCCTGGACACCATGGTGGTGAAGGACAATATGGGTATTCTAAGTACAGATATATATTCCAAATCTACGGATCGCAATGCCCTTTTATTATTTTCTAGTTGCCACCCTAGGTATACGAAGACCTCCCTACCGAGATCACAATTTACTAGAGTGGACCGAATTGTCAGTGACCCAGTCACAAAACAAAAACGGATGACTGAGATGTCACAGAAATTTACGAGACGTGGTTATCCAGGTACACTACTTAAGAAGGAACTTAACCGTTTTGAACATACAACTACACCATATTCTACAAGGTATAGGGATTCAAGTCCTCGTATCCCTTTTGTGGTGACCTATCACCCAATTGTACCAAGAATACAACAAACTATTAAAGGGTTTCTGTCACCAGTTTTTTCGGTATGAATCAGGCTGACATTAGAGATGTGCTAATGTCACCTGATTCCAAATATATATCTGTTTTATTTACTGGTGCCCCCATTTTTATATAAAATGAACTTTTATTTTATGCTAATAAGGCTCCTAGGTGCAAGGGGCGTTACCTCTGCTCCTAGAGGCTCTGTTGATTGACAGGACCAGGCAGAGAAAAAACACTACATTCACCATAGCTTTCAAGGACCTTCAATGATGTCATGACCATGTGATCAGTCACATGGTTAGGATCACACAAATAGCCTGTCTCCTCCTAAACCATGTGACTGATCACATGGTCATGACATCATTGAAGGTCTTTGAAAGCTATGGTGAATGTACTGTTTCTTCTCTGCCTGGTCCTGTCAATCAACAGAGCCTCTAGGAGCAGAGGTAACGCCCCTTGCACCTAGGAGCCTTATTAGCATAAAATAAAAGTTCATTTTATATAAAAATGGGGGCACCAGTAAATAAAACAGATATATATTTGGAATCAGGTGACATTAGCACATCTCTAATGTCAGCCTGATTCATACCGAAAAAACTGGTGACAGAAACCCTTTAATAAGAACTGGACCATGTTACATCGTTTATATCCTGACATACCTGAATTTTCTACATCACTACGTGTATGTTATAAACGTCCAAGAAATATTCGGGATATACTCATTAAAGCTGATATAGGCCCATTGAAATTATCCCCTAGGCAATTGACATTTTCTTCTCCCAAAAATGGTACGTTTCCATGTCTGAAGTGTTCACAATGTACACCTGTGACTAAGGGACATACGTTCACGCATCCACATTCGGGTAAAATCTATAACATCAAAGGCTTCTTTACCTGTACTACCTAATTTGTCATTTACCTCATTAAGTGTCCATGCGGTCTCGCATACATTGGGGAAACTTCCCAGTGTGTGCGAGACCGCATTTGTAAACACAAGTCTGATATTAGATGTAATAAAACGGACTTGCCTATTCCTCATCACTTCATTACAGCTAAACACAACATCAGTCAACTCAGATTTCAGGTAATTGATCATATTTCTCCATTACGTAGAGGAGGCAACCGCAAATTGTTACTCCTTAAGAGGGAGGCATATTGGATCCATGAACTTAAGACCCTTCATCCTGCAGGCTTGAATCGGGACTTTGAATTCCATTTTTAATTTCTTTGGTATGCTATTGCAATAATGTGGATTTACCTCCTTTCATTATTGTATTTTCCTTTTCCCTTTTTCTTCTTTTTTCCTCTTTTTCTTTCCTTCCTTTTTTTCTTGTTTTTCTTTTTTCTTGTCTTTCTTTGCATCCCCTTTTTCCTTAAGTTGTTTATACTATTATATTCTAGATTACACCACTGAGACAGCTTCCACTAGAATAAGTTCAGGTAATTGAACTCTATGTTTGTGACTAACATACCGTGTTCTTGGTCAGTACATCCCCTTTTTTGTGTTTTTTTTGTTTTTTTGTTCTTTTGTATTTTCTAACATTTATCTATTTGTCTGTATTCTCTCGATAAGTTAACCTTAGGTTTTGCTCCTAATATTGAAATAAGTGGTTAATGTCTTGCCAATATTACTAGATTAATCTTGTTTACATTAACGTTATTGTGTGGGCAAGATGTAGTCTTCCTGTTGCCCTTAATTGCAGTGCGCACGCGCGCGCTCTGGACGCCCGGTCATCTGACCAGTGACGTCATTGTTGAGCCGCGCACGCGATCTAGCTTAAATACAGCGTCCGTGCCTCGGCTCAGCACGGACGCTCAACTATCTGCTCCCACTTACACCAACCGTATGTACTGTTTATTTTGTATTATTTATTCCATTTCTGATTTGACTCTGCTGCCTAAGAATTGTGGACCATACTATTGCTCCAATCTCCTTTAGTTTACTATGTGGGGTGCCGATATTGCTTACACATTTTGTGCATTACGTTACTAATCTATTTCCCCCATTATGCGAAGTGAGATATTGTCCACAATATATATGGTGTGTCTATCTTGTTGCAAGTATGGGACTCTATACTTATTGTAATCATGGGACTTTATACTCCTTACTATATCTTTTGGACTACATTTGGTTCCTGAGGACTCCATTGTGTTATTACCTATGGCAACTTCCATTACTATATTCTATAGTTATAATGTATCGTTTCATTACTCATATTTGTCGGCTATTGGACAATATGTTTCTTCTTCTTTTTTTTTTCTCCTTTTTTTCCCCCTTTTTTCCTTTCCTTTTTATGACATCCATAATTGATTTGTATTATTTTCAGTTTTTGTTTCATCAAGCTATACCGCATATGTGATAAAATCACAAAGTATATGTATTAATATTCGTCTAATATTTGTCTTATATGTATTAACATTTGTCCTATATGTATGTAATTTTAGGCCGTGAACAAAGTCCGGGAGGACCGAAACGTTGGCCTTTGTCCCTATATGTGGTAACCTAACCTATTAAAGCGTTCCGATGTTTGCAATTTAAATATCTCTTGGAGTGCCATGATTTTGCTTTTTATATATATTGGGTATTATCCCGATCATCGAGCACCACTGTTATTTTTAAGGAGTGCCGATCCAACAATTTGATTACACTCCTCATTGTAGACTTGAGGAATCTGAGTGACCTGACTACCAGTTCTGGTGGAAGTTGACATCTGGCAGTCTACAATCGCTCTACGCTGCTGGTAAACTCTGGATAACATGTTTAATGTCGAATTCCATCTCGTGGGCACGACGCACAACAGTCGGTGAGCGGGCAGCTGTAGGCGGCGCTGCGCTGCCCTGAAAGTGGCAGCATCTGTGGTCGACTTGCGGAAATGCGCACAGATGCAGCGCACCTTGGTGAGCAAATCAGACAGATTGGGGTATGTCTTGAGGAACCGCTGAACTATTAGATTGAACACGTGGGCCAGGCATGGCACATGTGTGAGTCTGCCGAGTTGCAGAGCCGCCACCAGGTTACGCCCGTTGTCACACACAACCATGCCTGGCTTGAGGTTCAGCCACAGATCAGTCTGTGCCGTGATGCCCTGTAACAGCTCTTGGGCGGTGTGCCTTTTGTCACCTAAGCTCAGCAGTTTGAGCACCGCCTGCTGGCGCTTACCCACGGCACTGCTGCTGCGCCTAGAGCTACTGACTGAAGGCGCCATGCTCACGGATGGTAATTCGGAGGAGGAGGTGGAGGAGGGGTCGGAGGAGGAGGAGGCATAGTACGTCTGAGAGACCGTGACCGAGGTAGGCCCCGCAATCCTCGTTGTGGGCAGTACATGAGCGGCCCCAGGGTCAGTCTCGGGCCCAGCCTCCACCAAGTTAACCCAATGTGCCGTCAGTGAGATATAGTGTCCCTGCCCGGCAGCACTTGTCCACGTGTCCGTGGTTAGGTGGACCTTCTCAGAAACTGCGTTGGTCAGGGCATGGATGATGTTCTGTGACACGTGCTGGTGTAGGGCTGGGACGGGCACATCGGGAAAAATAGTGGCGGCTGGGGACTGAAATACCAAGGGGCAGCCATCGCCATGAGATTGCGAAAGGCCTCGGTCTCTACCAGCCTATAGAGCAGCATCTCAGGCTCAACAATTTGGAGATGTGGACGTTGAGGGCTTGGGCAATGTGGGTGGGTGGAACTGTATTTCCTCTTGCGCTCCAGCGTCTGCTGTAAAGGACAGCTGAACGCTGCGCTGGGACACATTGGTGGACGCTGTGGAGGATCGTGGAGGCGAAGGTGTGGTTTTTCCGGGCGGGAGGCGCTCGTGCCGGGGTCCTGTGCAGGGGGTTGACCAGCAGAGGCAGCGAGTGACACAGGGGAAGGAAGCAGTGTTGTGACCCGCAGGAGGGTGAACGGCCTTGGTTTCCATTGAGTGGGGTGTTTAGCACTCATAATGCCTGCGCATGCTGGTGGTGGTTAGGCTAGTAGTGGTGGCACCCCTGCTGATCCTGGTGTGGCACAGGTTGCACACCACAGTCCGTCGGTCATCCTCACTTTCTTTAAAGAACCTCCAGACTTGCGAACATCTAGGCCTCACCACGGGAGCTTCACTACATGAAACAGTTGCTGCAGCTCTGGCCCTGCTTCTCCCTCTGGCCACACCACTGCCTCTTCCAACCTGTTCTGGGGCAGCACTCACCTCTGCCTCAGAAGCACTGTCTTCACTCGGCTTATCAACCCAGCTTGGGTCAGTCACCTCGTCATCCTCCGATTCCTCAGTCTGCTCCCCCTCGGATTTCCTGCCCTGACAACAACTTCACCACTGTCTGACAACCGTGTCTCCTCATCGTCCGACACCTCTTTACACACTTCTTCCACTAAGTCAACATTGTCATCATCATCATCATCACCCACAGATTGCGACAGTTGGAAAACTTGGGCATCGGGAACGAGGTCAGCAGCAACCTGAGAAGTGGTTTGTGACTCTGGGAAGGGCCCAGAAAACAGTTCCTCAGAGTATGCCGGATCGCATTCCAAATTTTCCTGGAGGGGGCAGACTGGGGGAAAGAGGTTGAGGTGAGGAGCCAGAGGAGTGCTCCCTTGGGTAACGTGGTGGACTGTGTGGAAGACTGACTGGTGGACAAATTACTTGAAGGCATTGTCCGCAATCCACGACATCAAGCTGTTCGCACTGTTGTGGTTTCAACAGTCCTCTACCACGTGTCCCTGTAAGTTAGACATGAAGCTAGGGAGTGTACTCTGCGGCGTTCCCCTGCTCCATCATCAGCAGGTACTGTCTCACCCTGCCAGGACACGGCCTCTGCCCCCTGCAGTAATTGAATGCCCACGCCCTGTCCTCAACCCTAGCCTGGGGTTCAACATTTTCTGTATATAAGTGTATGATCATAAAAAAAAATAAATGGGCCGCTGTACTGAAAACCACAATTTTCAATCTGAACAAGAAAATATATAGGTGGTAGTTAGAGCAAATTCGGTATGTTATTACGTACCGTGCAGTATGGAGCAATTACACTGAAACTATAATTAGGCAGATTGTCTGTTTAGTGCACCCAGACAAATGTCGCACAGAGATTTTGTAATGTAGCTGTTCGTGAGAGCAAAAGACCTTTTTTTAATTACGTGACGTACAGTTGGTCACCTGGACAGAAAACACGGATTGTGGTTTGTATATACGTGGATAAGTTAGAGCAAAATAGTATGTTATTACGTACCGTGCAGTATGGAGCATTTACCTGAAACTATTAGATTAGGCAGCTTGGTCTGCTTAAGTGCAACCCAGACAAATGTCGCACAGAGATTTTTGTAATGTAGCTGTATCAGTGAGAGCAAAATACCTTTTTTA
>ONZH01011873.1:0-39466 GCA_900303285.1 Rhinella marina
GTTTGACTATTTTCCTTAGACTTTAACTCTTGGGATCCATGGGTATGCCCTGACTACCTGTCACCATCACTCTTGTCTAAACAAAACATGAGTGCTTTACCATAAAGTAATCTTAAGAATCTGAAAACCTTAACAAATGTTTGATTGGAATATATATATATATTCATTTACATTAAGACTAATATTTTACTAACATATATAAAATATAGCATACCTTTCTGTATTTGAGGATATTGTTCTATATATAAAGATATAGTTATGTGTGTGTAGCATAAATAATTAATCATCACTTATAAATAAATAAAGTCACTTTTGAAAACCAAAATAAAACAATCTTATAGAGAGTACATCCCAAATAAGCATTAAATAAAAAAATTACTTGTGGATCTTTAATGATTCTATATACCGGATCATCAAATGTTTAACTTAATATAACTTCTAATGTTATCAAACCTTTAACCTATAACATTAGGATCAAGTATCTTCTTGGACATATGTGGCACATTACTATTATAAGGCCTCAATATTATCCATATTATCTTAGCACAATTTATACAAATTTCCTTTATCTCATTTCCAGTATAAATGTAAGGTATATAACTGACAACACAAATAATGAACTATCTTATATAATCCTATGATGTACCTTATATTCATTCTAAGTAATATGACCTATTTTAACTACATATTGTTTATTTATTCCTAATTGAAATGTAATATATTAGATCTCAGAATAGCATTCATTCATACACACATGGCATATACACACATAGCACAGCTCACATGACATAGCAGCTGCTCACATCACTCTTACATCATTACATGCTCATATAGCCAATTAAGTTCCATGATATAATATAACCCATACGTATGTATTATTTGTAATGCGCATTATAAAAGAAATTTCAAGTTATAACCTGAAATATTTCATTTGTGGACCACAAATAAACAATAATTTAGTATTTTTCATAAATGTAAGGTCCTTGAATTTCTAGAATTAGGCCTTTCCATAAACATAGATATACCATCACCTATTCTTAGACAAAAGATCAAACTGTTGTCATTTGCTCCTGTCCATCACAATTGACCACATGCTCTTATGGCTAAACACAAGACAACCCCATGCTTCATGCACAATGTAAGTTATAATCTCTTTATTCTCTTATATTTAGTGTTATTATGTTAGTCAAAACATTGTAACATGATTAACAGTTTCATTACTTGACATTTCATGCAATTTTGAAAGTTATTTAGTTATGTGGAGAAGATTGCTATGAAAGGAAAATTTTTTTATTTCAGTCTAATGCTGCTTCTCAAGAAAATTTCTACTAGAGAAAATAGAAAAAAATAGAAAAAATTAGATACAACAGAAATATATTTCCCAACAATATTATCTGTATTAAGAATATAAAAAATCTTATTCTTCTATTCTCTGACCTCCTGCAGTATAGAGTAAGGATTGTCTCTAGACTCAAGAGAGAATAGTATCCTATTACATGTACAATTATAGCTTCTGTCTTCTATGACATAGAGTTACAACTTCTAAACTTTATTTCTTATCTACATGTCCTTGTACAAAAATAGAGAAGAGAAGATGAAGCCATAATGTAAATGATTTCCCCTACAATGTTCTGATCTTACAATAAGTATCACATGTCTATGTATATTCATGTATACCCTAATAATTATGTCTCATAAGTTATCAGAACTTTTCTGTAGCTAACTTTAACAGAAAAAAAACAAAATCTTATCCTAATCCAGGCCAAAACCATTACCAATATATCTGTCCTCAATAGATTTATTTCTAGCCAATGTGTAACCCTATTCTTTCACAATTTCTGTTGATGAGATCCTGGAATATTCTGCTCAGTATGACTGATTTAGAAATGTCAATATCTCTTAAATTGTTTAAAGAAATCCATTGACTTTTCCTTAAATTTTTCTTCAATAATGTCAGAGTAATCATATTTAGAACTCATCTTGTTCTGAATATCTTTACATTTGATCTATAAACTTATATCTCCGTTAGAAATCTGACTCTGTTCACTCTGTAGATCCTTCACTTCAGTTGGACTATCTTTAGATTGCTAACACTGGGATATATGTTCATTAATAATTGGTGGATTTGTTTCTATGGCTGAATTCATCTTGTTATAGGGTTTGAACATTACATGTAAATGTCTACGTTGCTCATAAAGACTATCATAAAGACATAAAGACTATCTTTGCTCTTTTTAGAATCTTTTAGATTCTTCTTAGGTTGGGTTCTGTCTATCTTTTAGGCTGCAAAGTTTTCTGGAGATTATGAGGAAGCAGAACATGTCTCCATCACACATAAGAAGTGTAGAGAGAACTAAGGCAAATGCCTGAGTTCTCTCTACACTTCTTATGTGTGATGGAGACATGTTCTGCTTCCTCATAATCTCCAGAAACTTTGTAGCCTAAAATAACGATTGTTTCTCTGATGCCAACACTAACATAGCAGGCTCTAAAAATGAGAACTTTTTAACAAACATGCGAATCATATGTGAAGGTTTGGGCATTCTCAATAACTGCTTTGTATGTTTGCTCAAACATGGACAGAAATCCAAATGTGGATTCCTTTCTGCCTATTTTCAATTCTTTCAGGATTTCATATGTTGGCATGCTGTCACTTCTAGTGCACCAAATCAGCTCTTTTAACCTTTGAATATCACTATAAGAAAGCCACTCATTTGAATCATTATCATCAGCCTGTTTCATTGCTAGACTCCTAGAAAAATTCACAGGAAGCCACAATCTAAATAATCGATTCCTATGTTCATTCGATAATTCAAATCTATCTGCATGGCTCTCAAAGATCTCAGAATTCCTGCACACATGGAGGTTTGCATCATATGCGGGAATTTCTTTGCATATTTTCATTAATTGCTTCTGCAATTTTAATTGTAACCTGGCCTCTTTAATGTGCAATGTCTTTTTGTAGTTGTACTGACCTTTCCTCATCTATAAGGTTATGGTTACCTTCAGCAAATATGATACAATTCTGTTTTTATCTCATTTTGCTGAGTTCTCAAATCATCATTATTCTTTACTTTCTCCTACTTTATTGCCAATTCCACCCTCAGTAGATGCATCTTCACAGATCACAGCATCTGTGGTTGGAACTGCACTGTTACAATTATCTATGGATCTATCTGACACTACTCTGTGAAAGACCTTCACCATATGGACAATATTCCTTATTTTCTCTTTCTCTTTACTGACTGACATACGCTTACCGTCTATCTTCTTGTTTTCCTGTTCACATTCTGCATATAAATTAAACCATATTGTCTACAGATCTAACTGTGCACTAGGCATAAACCTAAATTGTAAGCTACTCTTATCAGCAGTAGAACTTATGATTTCCATACTCACGACCTCAGTAGATACAAGGTTGGGCTTCTGTCATCAGCACGTCTTGGTACGTCTGGCACTTGTAGTCCTCCTTCAGAAGATTCTTCTTAGATTTGCCGACTTATTAAAGCTTGAACATTCTCTTTGAGTGTGTGAATCCCCCTCATCAAGCTTAAATATGACGGTAAGGATGGCTTGCCAATGTAATAAATAAATGTCCATGAAAAATATCACTACTGGTTCTCCTATCCAAATATATAGTGTATGTGTTATTTGGAGTAAGGAACCCCTGGAGGACTCATTACCAGGATTCAACAAAAGTTATATAAAAATGAATAATGTGATTTATTGTCGGTCTTCATGGAAGTTGATTAGTTACAAAAATAGTTTAAGAAAAAGTCTTAGTCTATTGTCCATGCGTAATTCTGAAAGTTCATACTGTCATTGCTGAAGGGTAGGGTAGAAGCTTTCTTCTCAGGTTCCATGTGTTCCATCTTCTTCAGCAGCAACTCCCACCAGAGTGAGAGCAGACTCTCCCCCCTTGTCTGTCCCTGTCAGTCATTTATACCATAGATTCAGGCATGAATTGCTAACGTATGTACTTCTACAGTGTCATATATGGAAACCTCAAATATAGGTCTTGACGTTCTCATAGAGACCTCCCATTGCCCTTGTGTATTCCTATACATGGTGTCAGTGTGTAGTGTAATAACTCCTTTATATCAAATACTAATTAATATTATCTAAAAAATTATTTAACACCCTCTACATAGGATGTGCTGCCTGAGGAGAAGAGAGACGGCAGGGCTGGACCAGAAGTGTCAATTGATGCTGACAGTTAGTGAGTCTGATCTGTGGGACGGGGGAGGGTGGGACTCTGATGTTATCTGATGACTGAATGGCAGTGTTTTCTGGTGACTGTATGGAGGTGGTCGGTCACTCTATGGTGGTGCTATCCAATCACTGTATGGCGGTTTTATCCTGTCACTGTATGGAAGTATCCAGTCACTGTATGGTAGTGCTATCCAATAACTGTATGGCAATAACTGTATCCCCTTCAATGCCCATGCCACCTTTTTTAGACCTGGCATTAGTGGGGAAAAATTGCTGACTGTGACACAGGACCTGTGCACCATAATCTGTGTCAGAAATATGGCTAATATAGGCATATTTCTATTTAATATTTAATAAATGACCCCCTAATTGTCTTATTATTCCAGGGTAGGGCTAATATCTTTATAGTATATAGATTCCAGTGTATTATACTGTGCCCTGTATTTCCGAATAGATAAATGATCCTTGGGTAACGCACTCCTCACCCCTGACCACCACGACCAGGCTGTATGCTGTCAGTACATGGCGGCCTCCCCTCTCTGCTCCGCTGTGTACTGCTGCTTATTCTGGCACTATGGCTGGGTTCACATCAAATTTTTCCCATCTGTTTAATGTATACAAAAACGTATACATTAACAGATGCCTCAGACTGAGTCATACAGTGGCGTCCGTTCACCATACAGATCCATTGTAAAAAAACATATACGTTAACGTATGCATTTTTTTTTACTGGATTCTGCAGGATACAAAAACGTGGTGTGCTGCATATTTGTATATGGTACCTTTTTTATCAATTGTGTACATGGATAGGAAAAAACATCATGTGAACCCCACTGTTACATATGAACAAATGCGATGCCAGGGTGGTCATTTGGGGGGGGGGGGGGCGTACATAAAATTTGCTATGGGGCCCAGTTCAGTTCTAGCTACGCCACTGATCCGTCACATAGCCTAGTTGAGGCTCAGCCAGTCATGGGGCTGAGCCTGCAATACCAAGCACTGTCACTATACAATGTATGGCACTTTCCTTTGACAGGCTTGCCTCGCTCACCAGAGCTTCAGTGTGAACTAAAACAGCTGATCAGCAGGGGTGCCTGGACTTGGACCCCTGTTGGTGTCATAAGGATGACCTATCCTGAGGATAGGCCATTATCATTTCCAGATAACTCCTTTAATATTGTAACTTGAGGGACCACTGTATTTTTCTACTCTATTCAACTCTCCCCCTTTGCTGGATGATTTCATTTTTTCATCACATTATACGCAGCTCATTTCCATGGTTATGACCACCCTGCAATCCAGCAGTGGTGGTCAGCACTTTTCCTATAGTGTACAAACACGGCCACCGCTGCTGGATTGCAGGGGAGGTCGTAACCATGAAAATAAGCAGTGTATAATGTGATGGAAAAATGAATCCAGCCAGCAGAGGAAGCAATATGGATAATAACAATACACAGGGCAGATTGGGAACTCAAAGTGGCCCTGGAAAAAGGTAAAAGTGGCCCTTTGTTGAAGGTGGGCGCCAAACTGGCAGAGGGTGTGGCCAGTCAAGTTAGGCGAGGTCAGCAAACTGTTAGGCCAGCTACAAATACATCTTGTATACTACGGAGTAGCCAGACTTTCATGCTAAATTCTTAAACATGTTGGGCCAAGATTGAGATCACCGTTTATTTTTCGTTCTTCTGATCCATCAAACGATCAGATAAATAAAAAATAAATAAATGGATCCTATAAAAATAAAACAGATCCTTAACATCAGTTATGCAAATCTGGCATTCATTTGAGCCATTTCAGCCTGAGATCCATTATTTTAGAAAAAAAGTACTGCATCAGAAGAATGGAAAAAAAGGTGATGTTAACTCAGCCTTAAGGCCCACAGACGGATCCTCAAACATGGATACCAGCCGTGTGCGTTCCACATTTTGCGGAATGGATCATCTGGCCCTAATTGCACCAGTCCTATCCTTGTCCATAGTGCAGACAAAGATAGGACATGTTCTATTTTTTTTGCAGAACGCCCCTGTAGACATACGGACATGGAATGGCGCATTGGAGTAATTTTAGTTTTGTTTTTTTTTTTGGTGGCCCCATTGAAGTGCATGGTTCCACATACAGGGTGCAAAAAAAAAAAACAGGACACGAAACAAAAATATGTTTGTGTGCATGAGCCCTTAGATGTTACTTGACTTTGTATTTTTATATTTAACATATTTTGTTTTTGTATTTTGTAACTTTTTTATGTTTATGGATCCAGATACTGTCATTTTGAAAAACTGCATATTTTTTTCATTGGCGGAACATACATGTTATATGTCCATACACACACACTGCAGGACTAACCGATAGATAGATATGAGATAGATAGATAGATAGATAGATAGATAGATAGATAGATAGATAGAATATAGATAAATAGATAGATAGACAGACACATATGAGATACACTGCAGTACATATGCTGTATATACATATATATATATCTAAACAGCAACAAAGTCCAGGGCGGCACAAGCCATATTCAAAGTAAGAAGTGGCAGCAGTTTAAAAGTAACCCACCGTCCAACGTACACTGTAAATAGAAAGAAAAAGACCGAGGCACTTCCAACTGGTGAAAAAATGTGTAGTCCTTTATTCACACATGCGGCGTTTCAGTCCACTTGCTGGGACCGTGCTTGAGAACGGTCCCAGCTAGTGGACTGAAACGTTCCATGTTTTGAATAAAAGTCTACACATTTTTTTCACCAGTTGGAAGTGCTGCGTCTTTTTCTTTCTATATACTGTATATATATCTACTATATACACACACACTGCAGTACATATCTATACATATATATGTATACACAAGACATATACATACATTGCAGTACATATACCATATATACATATGTGTATCTATAAACACTACAGTACATATCTATATATATATATACTGTATATACACAACACATATACATACACTGCAGGACTACCCTAGTAATAGATATATATACTGCAGTAAATTACCGTATATATATATATACTAAACAAAAAATGGCAGCAGCACTAGATAAGCCATGACACATGAACATGAGGTGAATATGTGAAAAAAGTAAAAAAGCATAACTGCTATATAGTAAGTAAAGTGGAAGCTCTTAGCGCATATACATGATCATAAATATGTCGGGCTCATCCACCAACGATCAAGGTGGCTTCCAATCGGATGAGTCCTACACTAACACTGACCTGCATCCTACATAAACCGGCAGGCCCATATCAGGGGAACATCTTACCTGGTCAGAAGCTGCACCAGTCTAAACAGGAGTGCTAAATTCCCCAGAGGAGGCCAGTCTTCCTCTATATATACAAAATGACAAAAAACAGACAGCACCTCCTGCAGATGAAAGTCAGGTGCAAGCTACCTGCTGGCTAGTTAAATACTAAACAAAAAATGGCAGCAGCACTAGATAAGCCATGACACATGAACATGAGGTGAATATGTGAAAAAAGTAAAAAAGCATAACTGCTATATAGTAAGTAAAGTGGAAGCTCTTAGCGCATATACATGATCATAAATATGTCGGGCTCATCCACCAACGATCAAGGTGGCTTCCAATCGGATGAGTCCTACACTAACACTGACCTGCATCCTACATAAACCGGCAGGCCCATTTTTTACTTTTTACTTTTTTTTATTTTTTGTTTAGTATTTAACTAGCCAGCAGGTAGCTTGCACCTGACTTTCATCTGCAGGAGGTGCTGTCTGTTTTTTGTCATTTTGTATATATAGAGGAAGACTGGCCTCCTCTGGGGAATTTAGCACTCCTGTTCAGACTGGTGCAGCTTCTGACCGGGTAAGATGTTCCCCTGATATGGGCCTGCCGGTTTTATGTAGGATGCAGGTCAGTGTTAGTGTAGGACTCATCCGATTGGAAGCCACCTTGATCGTTGGTGGATGAGCCCGACATATTTATGATCATGTATATGCGCTAAGAGCTTCCACTTTACTTACTATATAGGCAGTTATGCTTTTTTACTTTTTTCACATATTCACTCATGTTCATGTGTCATGGCTTATCTAGTGCTGCTGCCATTTTTTGTTTAGTATTTAACTAGCCAGCAGGTAGCTTGCACCTGACTTTCATCTGCAGGAGGTGCTGTCTGTTTTTTTGTCATTTTGTATATATATATATATATATATATATATACATACACACATACATACATACACTGCAGTACATATACCATATACAGTGCCTTGCGAAAGTATTCGGCTGGTGAGGATTACAGCTTTCAAAGTGCAATTCTTATTCTGGCCACTAGAATGGCAGGCCACGATAAGAAAATGAGCAATTCTTGGATTTATCTCAGTCAAGAAAATCCTGATTGCTCATAAAGAAAAAATCCACAATATATGAGCTCATATTTGAGCTTTAAAATAGTCAAAAAAAATTTTTTAAAAAATGTTAAAAAATATATAAAAAATATATAAAGTTCAAATCACCGCCCCTTTCCGTATAATTAAAAAATAAATACCTAAATAACAATAAATATAGACATCATGAGTATCACCATGACCGAAAACCGTCCATATTTTTAAAATATAAAAAAAAAATTCCAATACAGCGAATTGTGTGGGGGAAAAAAGCGTCCAAATTACGATTCGTCGTTTTTTGTCGCTTTTTTTTTCTAAAAAAAATTAAATAAAAAGTGATCAAAAAGTCATACACACCCCAGAATGGTATCAATAAAACTTCAGATCGCCCCGCAAAAAATGAGCCCCATACAGCTCCGTAACACATAAATACCAAAAAGTTATAGGGGTCAAGATATGACAAGGAGAAAAAAAAAAAAAGGGCAACTTTCTAATTAATTTATCACTATCAAAACGCAGGAAAAACTATACATATTAGGTATTGCCGGATTCGTACTGACCAGTAGAATGAAAGTAAAGGGTCAGTTTTAATGCACATCGAACGCTGTAAATAAGAAACCCGTAGAACTGTAGCAGAATAGCGTTTGTTTTGCAATTTCACCTGATTTGGAATTTTTTTCCCGCTTCCCACTAAACCATATGCAATATTAATGGTGGCGTTGGAAAGTACAACTTGTCCCGCAAAAAACAAGCCCAAGCCCTCATACAGCTATGTGAACAGAAAAATAAAACAGTTATGGCTGTTTGAAGGCAGGGAGCGCAAAACAAAAATGCATAACCGAAAAAACCTCCGGGAGTGAAAGGGTTAAACTTTTTTTGTAATAATAAAACTGAAAAGTTGGGCGTGCAAAATTATTTGGCCCATTTACTTTCAGTTCATAAAACTCACTCCAGAAGTTCATTGAGGATCTCTGAATGATCCAATGTTGTCCTAAATGACTGATGAAGACAAATAGAGTCCACCTGTGTGTAATCAAGTCTCCGTATAAATGCACCTGCTCTGTGATAGTCTCAGGGTTCTGCATCATGAAGACCAAGGAACACACCAGGCAAGTCCGTGATACTGTTGTGGAGAAGTTTAAAGCCGGATTTGGATACCAAAAGATTTCCCAAGTTTTAAACATCCCAAGGAGCACTGTGCAAGCGATCATATTGAAGCATATGATCAGTATATATCTATACATAGGTATACAGATACATATACATACACTGCAGTACATATACCATATATACATATGTATACACCAGTGGCATACCGCCCATAGAGGCAGACCACCCCACTGCTATGGGGCCCCGGCACAGGAGGTGCCCGGAGCACACGGGAGGCCCCGCCCCCTACTCTGCATCATTAAGATGCGTCCTGCCCTGCCTGCGCTCCGGGCCTCTCCTAGCCTGCTCACCTCAGGACCGCCCAGACGTTCCTGTGCGCTCCAGCTGGCCCCGCCTCCTCCCTCATGCCGCGCTGCTACTGGACGAGGAGGACCTGTGCAGCGCGGCAAAGAGGGAAAGAAGATCAAGGCCCCAGCCCCTCCAGAGTGGCGTCGGCGGTACAAGGGACAAGTAACTGTAAGTATTTTATGTGTTTCAGGTGTGTGTATGTATGTACAGTCATGGCCAAAAGTTTTGAGAATGACACAAATATTATATTTTCACATGATCTGCTGCCCTCTGGTTTTTATGTGTGTTTGTCAGATGTTTTTATCACATACAGAAATATAATTGCAATCATATTATGAGTAACAAAAGCTTATATTGACAGTTAGAATGAGTTAATGCAGCAAGTCAATATTTGCAGTGTTGACCCTTCTTCTTCAGGACCTCTGCAATTCTCCCTGGCATGCTCTCAATCAACTTCTGGACCAAATCCTGACTGATAGCAGTCCATTCTTGCACAAGAACAATGAGCCATTTAGTTATCACCTTTGCTTTATGGCAAGGTGCTCCATCATGCTGGAAAAGGCATTGTTGATCGCCAAACTGCTCTTGGACGGTTGGGAGAAGTTGCTCTCGGAGGACATTCTGGTACATTCTTTATTCATGGCTGTGTTTTTAGGCAAGACTGTGAGAGAGCCGATTCCCTTGGCTGAGAAGCAACCCCACACATGAATGGTTTCAGGATGCTTTACAGTTGGCATGAGACAAGACTGGTGGTAGCGCTCACCTCGTCTTCTCCGAATAAGCTGTTTTCCAGATGTCCCAAACAATCGAAAAGGGGATTCATCAGAGAAAATGACTTTACCCCAGTCCTCAGCAGTCCACTCCCTGTACCTTTTGCAGAATATCAGTCTGTCCCTGATGTTTTTTCTGGAGAGAAGTGGCTTCTTTGCTGCCCTCCTTGAGACAGGCCTTGCTCCAAGAGTCTCCGCCTCACAGTGCGTGCAGATGCACTCACACCTGCCTGCTGCCATTCCTGAGCAAGCTCTGCACTGCTGGTAGCCCGATCCCGCAGCTGAAACACTTTTAAGAGACGGTCCTGGCGCTTGCTGGTCTTTCTTGGGCGCCTGGAGCCTTTTTGGCAACAATAGAACCTCTCTCCTTGAAGTTCTTGATGATGCGATAGATTGTTGACTGAGGTGCAATCTTTTTAGCTGCGATACTCTTCCCTGTTAGGCCATTTTTGTGCAGTGCGATGATGACTGCACGTGTTTCTTTAGAGATAACCATGGTTAACAGAAGAGAAAGAATGATGCCAAGCACCAGCCTCCTTTTAAAGTGTCCAGTGGTGTCATTGTTACTTAATCATGACAGATTGATCTCCAGCCTTGTCATCATCAACACCCACACCTGTGTTAATGGAGCAATCACTGAAACGATGTTAGCTGGTCCTTTTAAGGCAGGGCTGCAATGATGTTGAAATGTGTTTGGGGGGATAAAGTTCATTTTCTAGGCAAATATTGACTTTGCAAGTAATTGCTGTTAAGCTGATCACTCTTTATAACATTCTGGAGTATATGCAAATTGCCATTATAAAAACTGAAGCAGTAGACTTTGTAAAAATTAATATTTGTATCATTCTCAAAACTTTTGGCCATGACTGTATGTGTGTGTATGTATGTGTGTGGGTATATGCATACACTGTATAGTATACAGTATAATCTCTACACCATGCTTTATAATATACAGTATAATCCGTACACGAGGCTGTATAATATACAGTATAATCCGTACACCATGCTGTATAATATACAGTATAATCCGTACACCATGCTGTATAATATACAGTATAATCGATACACCATACTGTATAATATACAGTATAATCCATACACCATGCTGTATAATATACAGTATAATCCGTACACCATGCTGTATAATTACAGTATGATCCATACACCATACTGTAATAATATACAGTATAATCCGTACACCATGCTGTATAGTATACAGTATAATCCGTACACCATGTTGTATAATCCTTACACCATGCTGTATATTATACAGTATAATCTATACACCATGCTGTATAATATACAGTATAATCTATACACCATGCTGTATAATACAGTATAATCCGTACACCATGCTGTATAATATACAGTATAATCCATACACCATGCTGTATAGTATACAGTATAATCCCTACACCATGCTGTATAATATACAGTATAATCCGTACACCATGCTATATAATATACAGTATAATCCGTACACCATGCTGTATAATATACAGTATAATCTGTACACCATGCTGTATAATATACAGTATAATCAGTACACCATACTGTATAATACACAGTATAATCCCTACACCATGCTGTATAGTATACAGTATAATCCGTACACCATGCCGTATAATATACAGTAAAATCCCTACACCATGCCGTATAATATACAATATAATCCGTACACCATGCTGTATAATATACAGTATAATCGGTAAACCCTGCTGTATAATATACAGTATAATCCGTACACCATGCTGTATAATATACAGTATAATCCGTACACCATGCTGTATAATATACAGTATAATCCATCCTTGTGGCTGCCCCCATTCAGTATAACGTCTCCTTAATTTAAAAAAATAAAAATAAAAAATCAGTAGCTCGCGTATACATTTCTTTATTGGCAAATGGGGGTGTGGCATGGGAGGAGCCAGGGCAGCATGTGGGATGGGCCGGGGTAGTGGGCGGGGTTAGGGGCCCCATTCAGATTCTTGCTAAGGGGCCCAATGATTTCTATGTACGCCCCTGGTATACACAGACATATACATACACTGCAGTATATATCTATACATATGTATGTATACACACAGTACATATGTATGTATACTACAGTACATATACCATATATACATATGTGTATATCTATATACACTACAGTACATTTCTATACATATGTATACTGTATATACACATATACATACACTGCAGGACTACCCCTAGTAATAGATATATATACTGCAGTACATATCTATTACTAGGGGTAGTCTTGCAATATAGTTGGTGAGGACATGGCACACAGAAGGACCAGGCTGAGAGACTGATGAAGTGGAAGGAAGTACTGTAGTGTCAGCATACCTGGTAACAGCAGGGGGAGGGCAATGCCTCCATGTTTGGACAGCAGGAAATTGAGTCGGGAGAAGAGGGCTGTCATTGGCTGGCACACATCGCATGACAGCTCCCAGCTCCGAGGCTACAGCTCTGTACGGTGTGGGCAGGAGGGGGAGGTGATTTTGTTCTGCTGAGGCTCTCACACATTGCCCGCCAGTGAGGTCATTATCATACACATTGTATGATAATGACAGCACAGCAGGGCCAGCACCTGCAACGTGTATTACAGGTGGTAATACACAATGCTAGCCTCTGCTGTCATTATCATGCACTGTGTATGATAATGCCTGAGAGCAGGAGGGCCGGTGGCCAGCGATGTGTATTGGAGCCGGCTGCTGAAGATCCGGCTCTGCCGGCCCCCTACCTATTAAAAGGCAATCGGCCTACCGGGCGTTTCCCCGGTAAGGTGCATTGCCAATCCGCCCCTGACAATACATTAGTAAGTACCTTGTATTAACTTTCTCTACATGATAAATGTAATTTGCTGAAGTGACACAACACCTTTAAGGGCACTGTGTGTGTGGCACTCTATTTTCATGGGGCATAGTATTTGACATGACTGTATTCAGGGGCTAGGTAAGTGTATCTTGCTATTGTATTCTGGGCACGGCATGTGGCACTAAGATAAGTTTGTGTTAGTATATAGGGTGCAGATTAGTTGGAAAGTGGAAAGCTGAACACATCTGGGTGACAAGCTCTGCAAAGACAAGTCATGGCAGAAAGAAGTCATCATGGTGGTCTGAACTGAATGGAAAGAAAAGGAAAGAGAATAACTCTGGAGGAGACGTTACCTGTAAGTCACAAAATGTAAATGTTTGTTCTGACAGTGACTGTGTCTGATTAGTGCTGTAGTCACTTGTATGGTTTATAACGTGATGATGAGTGAAACTACTCCCAGCATACCTATACACCTTTTCAGGCCATGCTGGGACCTGTAGTTTCACACTTTACATACTTACATAACAAGGGCTTACCTGACTAGAGCTGTCACAATAATACCTACATATGCACATAATTATAACAGGACCCTTTCTCATAAACCATTAATAAACACAACAAAAAACAAAATGTATTGATCCCAAATAAAAAAATATATAATAAATTTCATTAATACATGATTCCAATGAAAATACAATTACATAAAATTGGTATTGCTGAAATAAGGAGGAAGAAAAATCCTCCGTACAGAGTGCACCATGGCGTTGCATATACCCTGCTATATAACACAAAATATATAAGGAGGCAAGAAACCAATTATATCAGGTGCCCTCTTAATAGAAAGATGTATAACCAATATGGCATATGTACAAAAACACTCCTACTATTGGCTGTAAAGTCTAATATATCTGTTACAAAAATAGTAAATATAACCTATACAGTAAAAGGAGCGTCATAGGCTGTTCTGGCACAGTTTAGATCATGTGTTATTTTTATAGAGCAGGATGTATGGATGCGATAATATCAAATATGTCTACTTTATTGTTTGTTTTTCTGAAAGCTGTATTTTTTTATTTTTCTGACGATCATCTTGTGCAGGGGCTCGTTTTTTGCAGGAAGAGTTGACTTTTTTATTGGTACCATTTTTGGATACATATGATTTTTTTTTATTATTCATTATTACACTTTATGGGGCAAGGTGACCAAAAAATTGATGGTTTTGGAACATTTTTAATTTATTTATTTTTACAGTGTTCATCTGAGGGGTTAGGTCATGTGATATTTTTATAGAGCAGGTCGTTACGGATGCGGCGATACCTAATATGTTTACTTATGTAAACTTATGTTTACTTATGTTTAAATATGTTATTTATTTCACTTTAACACAATAATAGCATTTTTGAAGCAAAAAAAATGATGTTTTAGTGTCTCCATATTCTGAGAGCTATAGTTTTCTTTATTTTTTTGGCGATTGTCTTATGTAGTGTCTCATTTTTTGCTGGATGAGGGGACGATTTGATTGGTACCATTAACAAACACCGTTTTGATTGCTTGGCGTTGCACTTTTTGTGATGTAAGGTGAAAAAATGGCTTTTTGTCACAGTTTTTATTTATTTATTTTTACTGTGTTTATCTGACGGGGTGTATTATTGGATATATTTATAGAGCCGGTCATTTGACACAACGATAACTAATATGTCTGTTTTTTCTTTTTTCTTCTTCTATTTTTTATTATAAAATCAGGGGAAAGGAGCTTTTATTTGTTTTTGTTTTTTACTTGAATCAGATCTCGATTCCCCAAGCAAGTTCATCCTTTCACCAGTAATCCACCACAACCCTAAATGTTTCATCCAATGATCATCTATGTGCAGTCCTACCTCTCTGACCTAGACTGACTATTCTCATGGTATCCACCACCCAACACCTCATCAAGTCCTGGGAGGCTAATCCAGATTTTACTATCGAATTCTCCCATTGTTTTTGGAATTTTTGGAGTGCTTCTCTTGTCATGTAAATACCCTGTTCCAGTTGAGCGAAATGATTTACAGCTTGGATCCAGTTTTTCACAACCAACTTCCTTGCACAATACAGGGTTTTCGGTATCGCTAATCTACACCCCTACATTACGGCTAAGTCCTGAGTGTGGCCCAGAATACCAAATACACAGAATAACCACTGGATTCCTAGGAACAGTAATGTTGTATATATCATATTGAACACATCTAACCAATAGGTGCCCAATTCTCTACAGGACCACATCATATGCATAATAAGATCTGCCTCTGGCTCTGTACATCATTGGACACCCATAAAATTGGTATATTTACCAATGACTTTTTCTTTTTAACTTTATTTCTGTCCCACTATGGGACTTAAACTTTTGGGGGTCTGATCCCCTCTGCAATGCATTACAATACACCTGTATTGTAATGCATTGCCTGTTAGTGTATTACACTGAGTAATACACTAAAAGGTTGTCTAGGAGACTCAGCCATGGGGCTGGATCTCCTCGGGTCCCATAGATGGCAGGTCCCGATGGGATCCCTCACTGACCGCACACCACTTCTATGCTGCGGTCAATGCTGAACGCGGCATAGAAGGGGTTAATCAGCCGGCATATGCTTTTACAGCGATGCCGGCGGATACAGAAGGGGCCCGGCTATAAGTGACTGCCAGGCCCCTGCAGTGATCAGGTGGGCACCACTCCGGTGAAGAAAAATATTGCTTTAATCAGGTGAACTTTGGCTACGAATTGGGACCTGCACCTGTCTGAGATTGGTGGCATATCCTAGCGATATGCCACCAATGTGTGAGATGGGACAACCCCTTTAAGGACTACCTTCAGCATAAAAAACAAGGACTTCTGGAGGTGATCATAATGTTCCGACAGAGCCCTGATCTGAACATCATTGAGTCTGTCTGGGATTACATGAAGAGACAGATGGATTTGAGCAAAGCCTATATCCACTGAAGATATGTAGTTAGTTCCCCAAGATGTCTGGAACAGTTTCCCTGTGGAGTTCCTTAACAAACTGTGTGAATATACCTAGAAGAATTAATGCTGTTTTGACAGCAAAGGGTGGCCACACCAAATATTGAATTGATTTAGATTTCTCTTCCTCATTTACTTTGCATTTTGTTATACCTTACCTTATCTCTCCGGGCTGGTCGCAGTCACCGATAATTATACCTCTGGTATCATGCGGTGTTATTTACCGTATTTTTCGCTTTATAAGACGCACTTTTTTTCCCCAAAAGCAGGGGGAAAATTGCGGTGCGTCTTATAAAGCGAATAAAAGTGAGCACTTCCATTATGGAAGCACTCACTTGTATGTTTTAGCTGCGGCACCCCCATCAGACCTCAGATCAGCCCACCCAGCCCCATAGCAATAAAATAAAAACCTCTCTTACCTGTCCTGCGCCGCTGCTCCACTCCGGCTCTCCTCTGGCTTTCCGGGCCGGCGCTGCACTGTCGTGACTGCGTACAATGTCAGGACGTAGTGCGCACACTATGACCTGGCGCTGCACGCAGTCAGGTGACAGTGCAGCGCCTGCCTTAGAAGCCAGAGGAGCGCCGGACCCGGAGCGGAGCCGCAGCGCAGGACAGGCAAGAGAGGTTTTTATTTTATTTTTATGGGGCTGGTTGGGCTGATCTGAGATCTGATGGGGGCACAATGGGCTGTTCTGAGGTCTGATGGGGGCACACTGGGCTGTTCTGAGGTCTGATGGGGGCACACTGGACTGATCTGAGGTCTGAAGGAGGCACAATGGACTGATCTGAGGTCTAATGGGGACACACTGGGCTGATCTGAGGTCTGATGGGGGCACAATGGGCTGATCTGAGGTCTGATGGGGGCACACTGGGCTGATCTGAGGTCTGATGGGGGCACACTGGGCTGATCTGAGGTCTGATGGGCACAATAAGCTTATCTGAGGTATGATGGGGACACACTGGGCTGATCTGAGGTCTGATGGGGACACACTGGGCTGATCTGAGGTCTGATGGGGACACTCTGGGCTGATCTGAGGTCTGATGGGGGCACACTGGGCTGTTCTGAGGTCTAATGGGGGCACATTGGACTGATCTGAGGTCTGATGGAGGCACAATGGGCTGATCTGAGGTCTGATGGGGGCACACTGGGCTGAATCTGAGGTCTGATGGGGGCACACTGTGCTGATCTGAGGTCTGATGGGGGCACACTGGGCTGATCTGAGGTCTGATGGGGGCACAATGGGCTGATCTGAGGTCTGATGGGGCACACTGGGCTGATCTGAGGTCCGATGGGGGCACACTGGGCTGATCTGAGGTCTGATGGGGGCACACTGGGCTGTTCTGAGGTCTAATGGGGCACATTGGACTGATCTGAGGTCTGATGGAGGCACAATGGGCTGATCTGAGGTCTGATGGGGGCACAATGGGCTGATCTGAGGTCTGATGGGGGCACACTGTGCTGATCTGAGGTCTGATGGGGACACTCTGGGCTGATCTGAGGTCTGATGGGGGCACACTGGGCTGTTCTGAGGTCTAATGGGGGCACATTGGACTGATCTGAGGTCTGATGGGGGGGGCTGATCTGAGGTCTAATGGGGGAAACTGGGCTGTTCTGAGGTCTGATGGGGGCACACTGGGCTGATCTGAGGTCTGATGGGGGCACACTGGGCTGATCTGAGGTCTGATGGGGGCACATGGGCTGATCTGAGGCTGATGGGGGGCACACTGGGCTGATTGAGGTCTGATGGGGGCAAACTGATCACTTGGGTCTGAGGATGGGCACATGGCTGATCTGAGGTCTGATGGGGCACACTGGGCTGATCTGAGGTCTGATGGGGGCACAATAAGCTGATCTGAGGTCTGATGGGACACTTGCTGATCTGATGGGGGCACTGGGCTGATCTGAGGTCTGATGGGGACACTCTGGGCTGATCTGAGGTCTGATGGGGGCACACTGGGCTGATCTGAGGTCTGGATGGGGGCACACTGGGCTGATCTGAGGTCTGATGGGGGCACACTGGGCTGATCTGAGGTCTAATGGGGGCACACTGGGCTGTTCTGAGGTCTGATGGGGGCACACTGGGCTGATCTGAGGTCTGATGGGGGCACAATGGGCTGATCTGAGGTCTGATGGGGGCACACTGGACTGATCTGAGGTCTGATGGGGGCACAATAAGCTGATCTGAGGTCTGATGGGGACACACTGGGCTGATCTGAGGTCTGATGGGGGCACACTGGGCTGATCTGAGGTCTGATGTGATGTCCTGAAATTTATGGGGGGTCTGCTGAAAAATATTTTTTTCTCATTTTCCTACTCTAAAATCTGGGGAGCGTCTTATCTTCGGGTGCGTCTTATAAAGCGAAAAATATGGTATATGTTTTTATTCGGTCTTGTCTGTATGTTCTAATAAAAAGATCATATTTTTTTTAATTAAAGTTTTATATGCCCAAGGATTGAAATATTTGGGGATTAGGTTAACCCCTCGGGTCGAACAGTTTATATCCCTTAATATAGAGCCAGTTTTGATTAAGATTCAATCAAAAATTATAATTTGGAATAGAATGGTAATGTCAAGGGCTGACAGATTGGGATTGATAAAAATGGTAGTTCTTCCACAAGTTCTCTATGTTTTGAGTAACGCTCCATGTTGGTTAGGGAAGAAAATATTTAGAAGAATTGAGCAAATTTTGAATGAATTTATATGGAATAGAAAACGGGTAAGGATAAAATATAATGTGTTGGCAGCGCCATACAACAAAGGAGGTTTAGCCATTCCAAATTTCTTTTTTTATTATTTAGCGGCACAAATGACAAGTATTGGGAGATGGGAGCAATTACGATGGTTGAGTAGGTTAGTAGATCAAAATAAATGTGTAGGTAATATTTTTGAATTATTGGAACAGGCTTGGTGTGATACAAGTGGGAACAATCAGATACCAATACTGAGGGGACTGTATAAAACATGGGAAGAATTGAGGAAAATGGATAATATAGTAAGCGCATTGAAATATACAGTACTCTTTGGGAATCCTTACTACGAAGAGGTAAATAAACTGATAGATATTGATTATTGGATTAGGATAGGAATAACTAAGGTATCCCAATTTTTTCAAGATGGGAAATTGAAAACAATGACGGAATTGGAAAGAGTATTCGGAGTGAAAATTTGTGTACTTAGATATGGTCAGATTAGGAGTGCAGTTTTAGCTACTAAAGACAGTAGGATATTCCACGTGAACACTTCGGGGCTAATAAATAATTTAATGATGGTAGGTAAAAGGGAAAAAAAACACTTATCAATATGTTATCGTCTTTTGGTAGAATGTGAAACACAAGAAATTAGATGGAAAAGTATGAAGCAATGGGAAAAAGTTATTGGTGTAAAGGCAGATTCTTTATAGTATAATATTTGGCAAAATAGTAGTAAGTTTTTAGTCAATGCTTCACATAAAGTTATACAATTTTTTATTTGTCATAGATTGTATTATGCACCGGTACATTTATATAAGATGAAAAGAAGAGTTCACAGTGGTTGTATATTATGTGGGTGTGAAAGGGCCACTCTTGAACACGAATGGTGGGAATGTCCGAAAAAAAGGAATTTTGGATGAAAATCTTGGAAGTAATAAATGAAATAAATGAGAAAGAGATATACGGAGAGGTGGAATGTATTATTTTAGGGGATATAGATGAGGGGCAAGTGAAATCTATTGGGAAATCTGATATCTATAAATTAATATTTATGGCAAGATTAATTATAGCAAGAGGTTGGCTTTGTGGAGAGGTTCCAAATATAAGAGAGTGGAAGAATATGGTAGAGAAGATGATAAAAACAGAACTATTTAATATTAAGAGAGAAAAAGAAAAAAAGAGGTTGAGTCTCTTATTAAGGAAGTGGAATAGTTACTGGGAAGATAAGTAGGTGAAAGGGGAAAACTGAATTAAGGTGACGAAAAGAGAAATAGTTGGTATATCTGTGGATTATCATTTGACGAGGTTAAGGTTAAAATATCTGGTTGAAAGAAGATTAACCAAGGTGCACCTACATAAGAATAGTTGAACTGGGAACCCCGGCTGGTTAAAATGGGTGGTTGGGGAGGGGGGTGGGATTGGCTTGTATTGTTATTTTGTTTTAGTCTATTTATAATTGGAATCGATTTTAATGAGATTGTTGTGGGGATGATCTATTGGACTTTGGAGATTCTGTTATGTGTTTTGGAAAAAATAAAAATAAAAAATAAAAAAAAAAGTTTTATATGCCCACTCCCCATCTTGCTTCACCCACTTTTTTGAAAAGTGACAAGCGGGAAGCAAACTCCCAAAAAGTCACAAGTCTGTGCAAATGAGTCTCACAATAATTAGTGCTGTTCAATAAGTTTTTATTTTGTTTTTTCAGATAAAAGAAAACAAACAGCACAAAGACAAAATACAAAGATAATAAAGCAGGGAATACAATGTCCTTGAATAGCAGCCAGGAGACCACAAGGTGGTACATCATGAAGTAAGACATACTAAAATGATAATAAGATATGATGCAAATGCAAGTACCTGTATACCAGCTCAAAATATAGGTTACAAGTTACATGATACAATATTGCGAGCTGCACTTAGGATATGAGCAACAGTCCACTGTGACTTAGCAGGTATATCCGCTAGTCCTATACCTAGGACAGACAGTTCCAGGGTAAGAGTTAGCCTTTCTGCTGTAACCTCTTTAATAAGGTTAGTAATCTCAGTCAAGAAAAAACGGATGGGCATGACCCCCACATGTGAAGTGGGGTTCCCACTTCTCCAAAACTTCCTCCAACACAATGGAGAGTAATTGGGGACCAAGTGAGGCAATCTGTTAGGGGTAAGGTACCAACGTAACTGGATCTTCCTCACCTGTTCTACATGATTAACACATTTGGAGCATTTAAATGACCAAATAGAGGTCATTTCGCCAATGAGCGGTGGAGAAAGATTTCCCCAATTCCTGTTCCCATCTCAACATGAATGCCTACTTACTCTCTATGTCAGGTTATAATAGATTGGAGTAAAGAGTAGATAGTTTGGGTCTTGGTGCCTTGCGATTTTCAGGGAAAGTGTTGAGAGGTTTGTTCCCTTGACAAAAGAACAGAGACGGCAGAGAAGTTAGTAGGTGCCGGAGCTGAAGTTATTGATAAAACAGTTTGTGCGGAAGTGGATATTTATTATGCAATGTTACAAAATCAACAAGGGAAGATTTGTCATATAGGCACCTGGTTGAGTGAATGCCCTTTGCTACCCATGTTGAGAGTGATATGGTAGGAATATGATATTCCAGAGCAGTTATAGGGAAATGGATAATTGGAATATGAAAATGTTTCTTGGAGTTTACAAAGCGAGACCAGACAAACATTGTGGCCTGTATGGTTAGCAATGGCAGATTGTGCTGGAAGCGTTTTATAATATACGCTACTAACACCGCTTTCAAAGATTTTCCCCTAGTGTGTGACTCCTCAATTTGGAGCCACCTCTGAGGGGAGGACGGAGACCACCACTCCAGTGCCTGTTCTGCGAGATTAGCTAGGTAGTATTTATAGATATCAGGGACTCCTAGGCCTCCAGATCTAATTGGGGGGTGTAGAGCTGGTTTTGATATCCTAGGTCGGCTGTCACCCCACATAAAGCTCATCAGGTCAGATTGAAGCTGTGCAATTAGTCACTTAGGTATTTGAAGTGGAAGACATCGAAAACAATATAGTATTTTAGGGAGGGATAGCATTTATGCTGCATTGATGCAGGCAATCCAGGATAGGTGAACTTGAGGCATCTTGGCATAGTCACGTTTTAGTTCAGCCCTTAAATTACCAAAGTTTGAGGACAATGTCTCAGCCACAGAATGAGCTAACTCCACTCCTAAATAGGAGATGGAAGATTCAGTCCATTGAAAAAGATGCCTGTTTTGTATCCGGTCTCTAGTATCTTCCGACACATGAAAAGTTGGAACCTTGTTTTTTTTTTTTAACATTCATTTTATAGTAGGAACTATGAGAGTATGTGCTAAGAATATGAGTCATGGCTGCTAAGGATTGCTCGAGGTTGGTTAATACAAGGATGACATCATCAGCATATAAACCAATGACATGGTATAGGGACAAAATGAGCCATTTTGGAAAACCAGTCAACAACTACCCAGATGACTGTACATCCATTGGAAGAAGACAAGTGCTGCCATGGAGCCTCAGGAATGGGTAAAGGACAAAGAAAACCAGAGGGCTTTTGTTTCAGAGTCTTGTTCTGACCGCAGGTGGTGCAAGCATAAATGAAATTCCGAATATCGTCAATCATAGAAGGCCACCAATAATAACGATAGATTAAATTTGCAGTTTTAAGTTGACCAGGATGCCCAGCTGCCTTGGAACCATGTCCCGAAGACAAAACCAGTCTTCTTGAAAAACAGATGGGAGATAAGTGAGGAAGACATATTGTTGGGTTTATGATAATTTCTCTAGGCTAATAGTAACTACAAGTGTGACCTACAGTATTAACAAAAACTTTCTATGCAAAAAATATTGACCTACTGTTGATGAAGAGGTATATCAGCATTGCAGCATTTTTCACAGTACTGAAAATACACTGTATTTTTAGAGACATGATTCTGAGACAACTCCATTTTTTGCACCTATTAATGCAGTAAATACAAACCCGAAGGACTGTCTGTAAATAAGTCAAATTTTTAAGATCAGTATAGATCACTACAGGATGACTAGCCTTCTCCAGCAGGTATCGCCATTTTTCCAGAGAAATTATGATGGCCAACTATTCTCAGTTTCCTATAGAGTAATTCCTCTCAGAAGCAGAGAAGGACTTGGAGAAGAAGCCACAAAAGGGTAACAACTTGCTCAGACAGGGAATGTTCTGCTGTTGGACTACCACAGAAAACAAACACATTTTTAAAGTTAAAAGGGTTTTCCAGGACTTTAGAACTGTATCTAGAACTGTATGTAGTATCTAATTGGGGGGATGTCCAACAGCAGGGACCCTTACTGATTAACTGTATGAGAAGGCACTGGCACTCCTGTGATTACTGTTGCCTTCTTGTAGCTTACCAAGCACAACACTGTACATTGTATAGAGGCTGTGCTTGGCATTGCACTCTGCTCCATTTACTTAAATAGGCACCTAGGCCACGTGACCAATAAATGTCTTGTCACTGGCCTAGGAAAAGCTGAGAGAAGGCCGTGGGGCTACTGCAAGCTCCTGTGCCTTCTAAAACAGCTGATCGGTAGGGGTCCCAGGTAGGGGTGGATTAAGGATCCCATGGGCCCTGGGCAGTTTATAATGCATGGGCCCCTGCCACGCCCCCCACACGCTCCACCCCTGCCCCGCCCCCACACGCATTTTGCCTCCTTAAAAAAAATGGTAAAAACACAGCATAAGGCCTTGCTGGGTAACCTATTTAACCCTATGCTGCATCAATAACTAATATAGCCTGAAGGCTATCTTTACATACAAGCAGGATAGGGTTAAAATGGTTACCCAGCAAGGCCTTATGCTTTTTTACCATATTGAGGCAGCAAAAGGCCTTGGTGAGTAACCTTTTTAACCCTATGCTGCTTGTATCTAAAGATAGCCCTTAGGCTATATTAGTTATTGATGCAGCATAGGGTTAAATAGGTTACCCAGCAAGGCCTTATGCTGCCTCAATATGGTAAAAACACAGCATAAGGCCTTGCTGGAAACATATAACCATATGCTGCTTAAATGATGCATGCAGAACTTTTCTGTCCGGTCTTTTTAACAGAATCTGTGACCCAAATGCAAATGTGAATGGATAGTATTAGACGTATAGCATCAGATGAGTGTGAATGGACCTGCCAGCTTTCAGTTGGAGTTCCTGGAAGCACGGACAGGCTGTGCTGGGCCTGTGGTGCTCGTCCGGCGGCTCCTGGCTTGCTGTGGGGCTGCGGCTCTTGGTGGGCTCAGTTGGCTGCAGACTGCCTGGGCTTGCTGGGGGTTGTGGTTCCGCGGCGGCTGGGGTGCCTTTTGGTGGGTGCACCTGGTTTAGACAGCCGTTCACATGGTGCGGTACTGCGTGGTGGCTTTTTTGTCTCTGCTCTGGCGGGTTGGCGGGACCCAGTGCTGGGGTTGGCAATTGTCAGGCTGCGAGGTGCTGTCTGGCGACTGGGCCCCGCCGCCCGCTGGAGCGGCGTCGTGGTGTCGCTGCGCAGTGCTGCATCGTTTTAGAGTAGGTCCCACTCTGAGAGGCAACCTTGACGTGGTGAGTGGGCTTATGCTGTTTGATCAAATTGCACACCAATGCCTCTAGCTCAGGGGGCGGTGCGCTGTAAATTGCGCTGAGAAGCCATATATTTTTGCTGAGAAGAACTAGTGATCAAAGGGCATACTTTGGGGATGTGCGATCCAGGTCATATATTTTCTCCTTTTTGTAGCATCAGATGTCTGTTTAACACACAAATACAGAGCAAGAACCAAGATCACTACATACACACAGCACCAAACCAAACCCATAAGTCAAATACAGCACCAGAACCAAGTTCTCTACAAAAATACAGCACCAGAACCAAGTTCTCTACATAAATACATCACCAGAACCAAGTTCTCTACATAAATACATCACCAGAACCAAGTTCTCTACATAAATACATCACCAGAACCAAGTTCTCTACATAAATACATCACCAGAACCAAAGAACCAAGTTCTCTACATAAATACATCACCAGAACCAAGTTCTCTACATAAATAGATATATAATCATATACTATATATCTGTACACAGTGCATCTACTATACCTTGTACCTCACATATCAGTACACTGCTGTATACTATATATCTATACACACTGCATCTACTATACTTTTATGATACATGAGGTATATACAGATATATAGTATATACAGCAGTGTACTGATATGTGAGGTATGAGGTATAATGTAGTGTGTACAGATATATAGTATATACAGCAGTGTACTGATATGTCAGATACGGCATATATTAGATGTAGTGTGTACTGATGTGTGAGGTATAATAGATGCAGTGTGTACAGATATACACTCACCGGCCACTTTATTAGGTACACCTGTCCAACTGCTCGTTAACACTTAATTTCTAATCAGCCAATCACATGGCGGCAACTCAGTGCATTTAGGCATGTAGACATGGTCAAGACAATCTCCTGCAGTTCAAACCGAGCATCAGTATGGGGAAGAAAGGTGATTTGAGTGCCTTTGAACGTGGCATGGTTGTTGGTGCCAGAAGGGCTGGTCTGAGTATTTCAGAAACTGCTGATCTACTGGGATTTTCACGCACAACCATCTCTAGGGTTTACAGAGAATGGTCCGAAAAAGAAAAAACATCCAGTGAGCGGCAGTTCTGTGGGCGGAAATGCCTTGTTGATGCCAGAGGTCAGAGGAGAATGGGCAGACTGGTTTGAGCTGATAGAAAGGCAACAGTGACTCAAATTGCCACCCGTTACAACCAAGGTAGGCAGAAGAGCATCTCTGAACGCACAGTACGTCGAACTTTGAGGCAGATGGGCTACAGCAGCAGAAGACCACACCGGGTGCCACTCCTTTCAGCTAAGAACAGGAAACTGAGGCTACAATTTGCACAAGCTCATCGAAATTGGACAGTAGAAGATTGGAAAAACGTTGCCTGGTCTGATGAGTCTCGATTTCTGCTGCGACATTCGGATGGTAGGGTCAGAATTTGGCGTCAACAACATGAAAGCATGGATCCATCCTGCCTTGTATCAACGGTTCAAGCTGGTGATGGTGGTGTCATGGTGTGGGGAATATTTTCTTGGCACTCTTTGGGCCCCTTGGTACCAATTGAGCATCGTTGCAACGCCACAGCCTACCTGAGTATTGTTGCTGACCATGTCCATCCCTTTATGACCACAATGTACCCAACATCTGATGGCTACTTTCAGCAGGATAATGCGCCATGTCATAAAGCTGGAATCATCTCAGACTGGTTTCTTGAACATGACAATGAGTTCACTGTACTCAAATGGCCTCCACAGTCACCAGATCTCAATCCAATAGAGCATCTTTGGGATGTGGTGGAACGGGAGATTCGCATCATGGATGTGCAGCTGACAAATCTGCGGCAACTGTGTGATGCCATCATGTCAATATGGACCAAAATCTCAGAGGAATGCTTCCAGCACCTTGTTGAATCTATGCCACGAAGAATTGAGGCAGTTCTGAAGGCAAAAGGGGGTCCAACCCGTTACTAGCATGGTGTACCTAATAAAGTGGCCGTTGAGTGTATAGTATATACAGCAGTATACTGACATGGGAGGTGTGATATATAAATTACACCTCGTATCTCACATGAGTACACTGCTTTGTATACTATATACCTGCACACACTGCATGTATTATACCTCGTACCTCACATGAGTACAATGCTGAATATACTATATATCTGTACACACTGACAGGTATAAGGTATAAGCATATAGAAACAAAGTTGGAGGAGACAGCACGTCCTTAATGAAGCTTTATTCCGGATGCTACGTTTCGGCCCAAAAGGCCTTTATCAAGCTGCTTGATAAAGGCCTTTTGGGCCGAAACGTAGCATCCGGAATAAAGCTTCATTAAGGACGTGCTGTCTCCTCCAACTTTGTTTCTATATGCTGATTGCTTTTTGAAGGGGATTCACCACCCTTCCTGGAGACGTGCACCCTCATCCACCCACTCTGTGGGGTGCTGCCCTATCTGCTTCTTTACAAACTTAGGTATAAGGTATAAATGACAGCTTTTACCTCACATATCAGTACACTGCTGTATATACTATATATCTACCCACTACATCTATTATACCTCATACTTCACATACCAGTACACTGCTGTATATACTATATACGTTTACCCACTGCATCTATTATACCTTGTACCTGACGTATCAGTACTCTCTGTGTATACTATGTGTCAGGTGTGAGGTATAAAAGATGCAGTGTGTACAGATATATGTGGACGGTCATATATTATGGTTACTGTGAGGTATTGGGGGTTGTAGTTAAGGTTCCAGTCAGTTTTAGGGATAGGATTAGCGTTAGTGTTAGTATATTAGGGCCAGTATTGGGGTTAGGGGTCAGTATTGGGGTTAGGGGCCAGTACTGGGGTTAGGGGCTAGTATTAGCATAAAGCTACATTTAGACGACCGAAAGTGTTTAGCAGCCCACAAATTGTGGATCTGCAAAACACATTTTGCAGAATGCACAGTACCAGCCTATATAGAAATGCCTATTTTTGTGGACAAGAATACGACATATGCTTTATATTTTTTGTGGGGCCACGGAACGGAACTACGGATGTGGACAGTACATGGTGTGTGTGTCTGCATCTTTTGCGGCCCTATTGAATTGAATGGGTCTGCACTCATTCCGCAAAATTGTGGAACGGATGCAGACCCAGAAATATGGTCGTCTGAATGCACCCTTAGGGCCAGTATTGGGGTTAGAGGCAATATTAGGGTACATTCATATGATCATATTTCCATTAACTTCAATGGGGCTGCAAATCCGTAGTTCCGCTCCACAGCCCTGCAAAAAAGATAGAGCATGACCTATTCTTGACCGCAATTGCAGACAATAGCAGGCATTTTTATCTTAGGGCTGGGCATGTGCGTTTCACAAAATGTGGAACGCATATAGCTAGTATCCGTGTTTTGTGGAGCCGCAATTGTGGATCGCAAAACAAATATGGTCATGTAAATGAGAAAGTATTATGGGTCAGTACAGTACATTAGGGTTAGCGGTCAATATTAGGGTTAGGGACAGTATTAGAGTTCAGTATTAGGGGGTCCAGGGTTAGAGGTCAGTACCAGGGTAGGGGTCAGTACTAGGGTTAAGGATAGGACAGGGCCAGTATAAGGGGGTGGGGGGGGACAGGGCCAGTATTTGGGGGGTGAGACAGGGCCAGTATTTGGGGTCGATAGTAGGGGGTCAGGGGCCAGTATCAGGGTTAGGGGTCCAAGGTTAGAGGTCAGTAACAGAGTAGGGGTCAGGGGCCAGTACTAGGGTTAGGGGTCAGGGGCCTGTATTATACTGTATACTATACAGCATGGTGTACGGATTAAACTGTATATTATACAGCATGGAGTACGGATTATACTGTATATTATACAGCATGGAGTATGGATTATACTGTATATTATACAGCATGGTGTACGGATTAAACTGTATATTATACAGCATGGTGTATGGATTAAACTGTATATTATACAGCATGGTGTACGGATTAAACTGTATATTATACAGCATGGTGTACGAATATTATACAGCATGGTGTACGGATTATACTGTATACTATACAGCATGGTGTACGGATTATGCTGTATATTATACAGCATGGTGTACGGATTATGCTGTATATTATACAGCATGGTGTACGGATTCTACTGTATATTATACAGCATGGTGTACGGATTATACTGTGTATTATACAGCATAGTGTATGGATTATACTGTACATTGTATAGCATGGTACAGGGATTATAATATATACTGTACAACAAATGCATGGCTGTTACACCATGCCGGACAATATAACCCCTGCGCCACACTGTACAATATACAGTATGTACAGTGTATGCATATACACACACACATACATACACACACATACATACACATACATACATGAAACACATAAATACTTACTGTTACTTGTCCCTTGTCCTGACGCCACTCTGGAGGGGGCTGGGCCTTGGTCTTCTTCTTTCCCCTCTTGCCGCGCTGCACAGGTCCTTCCCTGTCCAGGACCAGCAGCGCAGCATGAGGGGGGAGGCGGGGCCAGCTGGGAGCGCACAGGAGCGCTCTCAGTACGTTAGGGCTGCAGTGGTGACTGAGCGGGCCAGGAGAGGCCCGGAGCGCAGGGACGCATCTTAATGATGCAGAGTAGGGGGCGGGGCCTCCCATGCACTGCGAGCTCCCCTGTGCCGCGGGCCCCATAGCAGTGGCGTGGTCTGCCTATATGGGCGGTACGCCACTGCTAATGTGATTATAATGGGAGCAATCCGGTCTGTGCCCCCCCCAGGAGGCTGGGCCCCGGGCGGTTGCCCAGATTGCCCTTATTATAATCCGCCTATGGTCCCAGGTGTTGGACCCCCACCAAACCTCTTTAATTTTTCAAAAAACGAACAAAAGTAAGGCACAATCAGCAGCACCATTGCATTGGATTTGGGACTGAACAACCTTTTTTAAGTATAACAATATGAAATACTGTATATAATAATAAGTACCGTATATGCCGGCGTATAAGACGACTGGGCGTATAAGACGACCCCCAACTTCTGCCCTAAAAATATAGAATTTGGTATATACTCACTGTATAAGACTACCCCTCTCCCAAATGAAAAAAAGTCTGCTTTGATTTCAACATGTTAATTTTAATTCAAATGCATATGACATGCAGGTACTGTATATAGCAGCAAAACTGTCACTTATAAACATAAGGTTGTTTCAAACATGTACGGTAAAGCTAAAACTTTGCAAAACAAACAAGAGAGCAAGTGCCTGGTGATCATAACTGTAAGCTGCGATATTGTAACAGGTCTTGCTGGCATGACAGTTTCCCTTTAAAAGCCTTCAAAATCCTCCTGAGAATATAGAGAATAGTATGCTACTTCAGTATGCTAAGAGCAGGGGGCCGCACTGTGTGAGGTATAACCAATAGGATTAGTGCAGGGGCGGGGAGTCACCGGAGGAGAAGGGGGGCGGGGTCGGCACTTATTGTAGCAATATGCACACTTACACCAGCATGTAAGCTCTTCATTAATATCACAGCATGGATGCGAGGTGAATCTGGCGTTACTGCACCGCCAGCTTTCCCCTCGCATCCATGCTGTGATATTAATGAAGATCCGACATGCTTCTGTAAGTGCCGCCTGTGACCCCCAGCTCTGTGACGCCGACCGCTGTGACGGGGCGGCTGCATTAGCATACAGCGTGCCGCCCCGTCAGCGCGTACTAAGCCTCTTCTAATGACTGAGAGGCGGACTGCCGCGCATGCGCGGCGGTCCCAGGAAGCGGCTCTCTACGCGCTGACGGGGAAAAAAAAAACACCTCACACAGTGCGGCCCCCATATATCCGGCGTATAAGACGACCCCCCACTGTAGCCATTATTTTAAGGGGTTAAAAAGTAGTCTTATACGCCAGTATATACTGTATATCTATTGTAACACTGTGTACGGTAAAGAACTGGAAGTGGTGTATAACTCAGCAGGGTGAGATAAAATAATCCAGAAAGCTGTATTTGCTTTACTAACGTGTAGTTTGCTACAGTGTTTTTAGGCCTCATGCACATGGCTGTTGTCCGGCCATGGCCATATTGTGGCTCGCATATGGCGGGTCCGCAATACAGGGGCACCAGCTGTGTGCACCCCGCATCACGGATGTGGACCCATTCACCGCAATCTGGAAGATATGGTGCGGTGTGGAACCGAGGCATGGATCGGAACCCCAAGGAAGCACTACAGAGTGCATGCACTACTTTTTGAGGTTCGGACCATCGTATGCGGATTGCGGACCCCATTCAAGAGAATGGGTCCACGATCCTCATGCAGCGGCCCCAAGGTCGATGCCCGTTCATGATGGATCGCAATTTGCGATCGGCAGCACTGGCCCAGCCGCTAAACGTTCGCGGGCATGAGCCCTTATTTAGACTTTGTTTATGGGCTGGATTTTTTGGAATGGTAGGTAGGTTTTGTACAGAGATCTACCATTCCACTACTGTTACTCGAGTAAGGCATTTTCCTCTAGCCTGGGAAGAGCCCAGGTGTAGCTGCTGGGCTTATGACCTTGGTGATAAAAACAAGGATGAGAGGCTCAGTCAGAGTCAGTGCCTGGAAGCTGAAAGTTGTCTACTTTGTAAGGCTGATCTACAAAGTTACTGAGAACATAGGTGAGGAAACCTGTTGTATAGTTAGTGTCCAGACGGGCAGGTGTTTTGTTTATGTTTCAGTTTTGTCCCATGGATCCACTCAAGTGAATGTTACACTTGAATGTCGCTATCTTGTGTTGGATGAAAAATAAAGCATTATTTTGCCTCTTAAACCGCTGAATCAAATGAAATCTGTCATTGTCAACTCCATCTGCACACAGACACTGACACTAATTATAAATGCCATTTGGGATCCCAGACATTGAGGAGGGATCCTCAAGGTATTATTTGCAGGGTCTGTGGTGGTTTTGGCAGGAAAATTTCTCACTTTTAGTATAGTGGTCGCTGGGAAGATATGCTCGTCTGCTCAGTGATGGTCTTAATTGGTCAGATCATTGACCTATGGTGTGACCCAGGGTTTAGGGTAAAGCTACCCCAGCCCTGGTAACAGTTGTTTTATCGGCATCTGTGGGCTTGATTGCCTTTGTTCTTCACCAACCCGTGGGAGCCGGAAATCTTGCTCCACGTCTTACCTGAGCAATGGATTTTTTGCTGGGAGAGTTGAAGAGCTGAGTCGTGGTGGAAGGCGCCCAAACATGGATTCGGGATTGTCTTCTCCAACTTCAGGGTCCTGCTGCGGAATCTGCTGTTGTTCCCACTCCTGTCCTCTGAAATCCGGTCGGTGGAGTCAGCGATGGTGCTGTTGTTTCTTGTGGAGGTCATGGCTGGGCATACTGTTGAAGATGGTTGGGAGCAGCATTTGGCGAAGGACCTGTCCATTTCTTACTGCAGACGGCATCAGAAGAGGCAAAAGCATCACTTCTGTCCCTCCCCTATATGGAGCTCCAGGGTTCGCAGGCAGGATGTGATGCACTTGGCTACTTCTGGTCAGGTGGGTCATGGCTCCAGTGTGTCAGTTCGGTGCACCCGGCTATGTCATCTAACAGAAGGAGCTGTCTTCTGGATTGGATGCGCCTAGCCTCCCTGTCGAGATGCTGCAGGAGTATGGGGAGGAGCAGCAAGCCAGGCCCAGTAGGATGTCTAGTGTGCTGCGTCCTGAAGGAGTAGAACATCCTGGAACCTCATCTGGATCTCGTCCGGAGGACGCTTTGCTGATGGCAGCTTTCGCGCAACAGCCTGGACCAGTTTCACAGTCTGGTGAGTTGGCACTGTCCAGCTTGCCCCTGTCCACCCTCTCTTAAGTTTTATCAGTTACAATCTTAAATTCCTGCCTCCTCTCCCCTCCTCCTTTCTTGGCCTGCTGTTGCTGATCCTGTGCTTGATGATAAGGCTTCTGCATGGTTGGCTGCTGGTAGGGGTGGGGATGATGTTGACAGTGTTGTGGATGCGTTATATATTCAGCCATACTTTCCTTTTCCTGAACATGCAAGGGGGATTGCTGAAGGTTGTTTTAAACAAATTCTGCCTTGTGACATATTCCCTCTTGGTTTCCATTTATCTTCGGTTACAAAAGAAAAGATATGGAAAGGTGAATATGTTGACATATTGTCTCTTGTCCCTGCATCCAAGGATTTTGTGTTAAGTTGGATCACAAAGAGGAGAAGTCTGAAGAGGATAGGTGCTGTCTTGTCCATCATTCTTTCAATAATGGGTTGCAGCCATTTTGTTTCTTCGCAAGTCTTCTTGGTGATAAATACACTCAGGAATGCTCGGGGCTATTTCAACATTTTGACATTGTGCTAGAAGCTTATATAAGTTGTGGTGGTTTTGGTTGGTTTCAATATGATGAGAATTTCCATCAGAAGATGGTGGTTTACCCTCAGTTATCTCTGGGCAGGAAGGATTTTGGCCTTTGGCTGATTCTTTAGGTGCCCCAAAAACCGCCATCTGTTGTTCAGAAAGTGTCTCCAGCTGCAGGCTTCTTGAGGCGAGCTTTATCATTGACTTTCAATGAGTCTCAATGTAAATGACCGGCAAGGTGTAAGCATATGCATGAATGTGCTTTCTGTGGAGGTGGGCATACTACGGTATGTCCAGGTGTTTCATGAAGTCAAATTTGCCTTTGCAACCAATTGCCAAGGGATTTCTTTCCAAAAGCTTGGACACCAGTAAACTTAGTGCCACGCTCTGGTGTGGGGGGAATATTCCACACCAAGCGCAGGAGGAAGAGGGGGGAAAGGAAATGGGATTAGGCCTGGAACTAGTGAAGGCAGATGTCACCTCCTATTGAAACCCTGACTCCAGTCCTGGCTTACTAACAGTATGAACAGGCCTAGAATGTAGGCGAGTTCATACTCTGGAAACCTGGGACCCTAAAGCCAGTGACTGGAATGAGACAAACTGTTCCTCCACCAACCTGGACGAACAGTAGTCTCCCCTCAGGCCCAAACACCAAAACACCGGGAAGATATACACAAATAAACGAAAGGGAAAGAAGACACTTGACTTTCCTGAAGATAATAGCAGCAATGGGGTCTCCACAGAGCAACACACACCAGCAGACACCACATAAAGTATAAACCGCACAGCATGGTGGGAGAAGCAACACTAAATAGACAAAGATAATTGATAAAACATCTACACCTGAAGGGGGAGGGTGTGGTGAATGCCAGCAACAAAACAACCAAAGGAGACCCTGTCAGTTTAACCCACGGGTTGCCAATCAGATATCCTGATACCTGTCGCAGGAATGTCCGTGACCCCCCTTCTACGGGTGGCCTCTGGACACCCAGGACCAACTTTATCCGGATGAGACCGGTGAAAAGCTTTCACCAAACGACTGGCATTCACATCAGATGCCGGTACCCACGTCCTCTCCTCTGGTCCATAACCCTTCCAGTGAACAAGATACTGAAGAGATTTAAGGAGAATTCGAGAGTCAATAATCTTGGCGATTTGGAATTCCAAACTGCCGTCCACCATGACAGGCGCGGGTGGTAATGGAGATGGTAATGGAGATGGCTCCAATGGTTCAACATATCTCTTCAACAAAGATCTGTGAAACACATTATAAATTTTCAGGGCCTGAGGAAGTTCAAGACGAAATGCTACAGGATTAATTATGGCAGTGATCTTATATGGACCAATAAATCTTGGACCCAACTTCCAAGATGGAACTTTCAACTTAATGTTTCTTGTGGACAGCCACACAGAATCACCCACTCTTAGGTCCGGACCATTCATACCTTTCCTGTCAGCCACACGTTTGTACTTGTTGCCCATATTTATCAACTTATTTTAAATTTTCCGCCATATAAATGACAATGATGACGAAAAACATTCTTCCTCAGGGATACCAGACGTATCTAACATAGTAACATAGTTTATAAGGCCGAAAAAAAGACATCTGTCCATCCAGTTCGGCCTGTTTTCCTACAAGTTGATCCAGAGGAAGGCAAAAAAAACCCTGTGAGGTAGAAGCCAATTTTCCCCACTTTAGGGAAAAAAATTTCTTCCCGACTCCAATCAGGCAATCAGAATTACTCCCTGGATCAACGACCCATCTCTAGTAACTATAACCTGTAATATTATTACACTCCAGAAATACATCCAGGCCCCTCTTGAACTCTTTTAGTGAACTTACCATCACCACCTCCTCAAGCAGAGAGTTCCATAGTCTCACTGCTCTTACCGTAAAGAATCCTCTTCTATGTTTGTGTACAAACCTTCTTTCCTCCAGACGCAGAGGATGTCCCCTCGTCACTGTCACAGTCCTGGGGATAAATAGATCGTGGGAGAGATCTCTGTACTGACCTCTGATATATTTATACATAGTTATTAGATCTCCCCTCAGTCGTCTTTTTTCTAAAGTGAATAACCCTAATTTTGATAATCTTTCTGGGTACTGTAGTCCACCCATTCCAGTTATTACTTTAGTTGCCCTCCTCTGAACCCTCTCCAGCTCTGCTATGTCTGCCTTGTTCACAGGATCCCAGAACTGTACACAGTACTCCATGTGTGGTCTGACTAGTGATTTGTAAAGTGGCAGGACTATGTTCTCATCACAGGCATCTATGCCTCTTTTGATGCAACCCATTATCCTATTGGCCTTGGCAGCAGCTGTCTGAAACTGGTTTCTACAGTTTAGTTTGCTGTTCACTAAAATTCCTAGGTCCTTTTCCATGTCAGAGTTACCCAATATTTTACCATTTAGTATGTACTGGTGACTTGCATTATTCCTTCCCATATGCATAACCTTACATTTGTCAGTGTTAAACCTCATCTGCCACTTCTCTGCCCAAGCCTCCAGTCTATCCAGATCCATCTGTAGCAGTGTACTGTCCTCTTCTGTGTTAATTACTTTACACAGTTTAGTGTCTTCTGCAAAAATTGATATTTTACTGTGCAAACCTTCTACAAGATCATTAATAAATATATTGAAGAGAATAGGGCCCAATACTGACCCCTGTGGTACCCCACTAGTGACAGTGACCCAATCTGAATATGTGCCGTTAATAACCACCCTCTGTTTTCTATCACTGAGCCAGTTACTTACCCACATACAGACATTTTCTCCCAGGCCAAGCATTCTCATTTTATATACTAACCTTTTATGTGGTACAGTGTCAAATGCTTTGGAGAAGTCCAGATATACGACATCCATCGATTCGCTGCGGTCCAGTCTAGAACTTACCTCCTCATAGAAACTGAGTAAATTGGTTTGACATGACCGATCCCTCATGAAGCCAGGCTGATATGGAGTTATTTGCTTATTTTCATTGAGGTACTCCAAGATAGCATCTCTTAGAAAACCAGTTTACCCCATAAAAACAGTTTACCCATGACAGATGTTAAACTTACCAGCCTATAGTTCCCGGGCTCTGTTTTTGGACTCTTTTTGAATATTGGACCACAATTGCTATGCGCCAATCCTGTGGAACACTCCCTGTCAGTATAGAGTCCTTAAATATCAGAAATAAGGCTCTGGCGATTACATTACTTAATTCTCTTAGGATACGGGGGTGTATGCCATCCGGTCCTGGCGAATTGTCTATTTTAATCTTTTTAAGATGCAGCTCTACTTCTTCCTGGGTCAGACAGGGCACTTTTAATGGGGAATTTACTTTTATATTCTGCATTTCATCTGACAGTTTATTTTCTTCAGTGAATACAGTGGAGAAAAAGATATTTAGTAGCTTTGCTTTCTCCTCATCGCTCTCTGCAACTCCCCCCTCATTACTCTGTAAGGGGCCGACACCTTCAGGTTTATACTTTTTACCATTTATATAATTAAAGAACATTTTAGGGTTAGTTTTACTCTCTTTGGCAATTAATCTCTCGGTCTCTAGTTTGGCTGTTTTTATTTGTCTTTTACATATTCTATTTTTTTCCTTATAGTTTTTCAATGCTTCCTCGGTCCCCTCCTGTTTTAGTTATTTAAATGCTTTCTGTTTGTCATTTGCTTTCTTTACAGCTCTATATGAACCAGAAAATGTGCCAAACTGCGGGTGAAACCCATATGCCCCAAAAAACGGCGACTTGCCAGTGGACTCCTGTCTACGATTGTTTATGGCAAACTCCGCCAGAGACAAAAACGAGGACCACTCCTCCTGATTCTCAGAGACAAAACATCTCAAGTAAGTCTCCAGACTCTGATTAGTACGCTCCATCTGTCCGTTTGACTGAGGATGAAAAGCTGAAGAGAAGGACAGTTGTACCCCCCAGACGAGTACAGAACGCCCTCCAGAATCTGGATATGAACTGAGTCCCACGATCCGAGACCACGTCAGTGGGAATGCCATGGAGTTTCACAATATTGTCAACAAACACTTGTGCAAGTGTTTTAGCATTTTTAGCATTAGGTAGGCAAGGTAACGCAATAAAGTGCGCCATCTTACTAAAGCAATCAACTACCACCAGAATAACTGTCTTTCCAGACGAATTAGTCAGTGATAAAGTCCATAGACAAATTAGTCCATGGTCTGGACGGAATGGGCAACGGAAGTAGGGGTCCAGAGGGTCAAGTATGTGTCACCTTAGCACGTGCACAGACACTACAGGCCGACACATAGTCCTCAACACACTTAAGCAGGCCTGGCTACCAGAATCTACGAGAGATGAGTTTGACAGTGGATTTGCTCCCAGGGTGTCCCGCAAACGCCGTACAGTGATGTTCCTCAAACAGCTTATGACGCAATTCAGATGGAACAAACAATTTCCCAGGGGGGCAATACTCCGGTGTGTCTCCCTGGGCCTCTAATACCTTCAAGATGAGGATAAATAGCGGATATCTCCACCCCTTCTGACAAAATACTATTCGGATCTTCAAAATCACCACCTCCGGGAAAACTACGTGACAAGGCATCCGCCTTGACATTCATAATCCCAGGACGATACGTGACAATGAAATTGAATTTGGTGAAGAACAAAGACCATCTGGCCTGCCTCGGTTTAAGTCGTTTAGCCGACTCTAGGTAAGCCAGATTTTTGTGATCAGTGAATACTGTGATAGGGTGAATCGCCCCTTCCAACCAATGACGCCATTCATCAAAAGCCAACTTAATGGCCAGTAACTCTCTGTTACCCACATCGTAATTTCTCTCCGCAGCAGAGAGTTTTTTCGAGATAAAGGCACATGGGCGCCATTTACCTGTTGACGGACGCTGTGACAAAACTGCTCCTACCCCCACCTCGGATGCGTCAACCTCCATAATGAAAGGTTGTGACACATCTGGCTGCACCAATATAGGGGCAGAAGAAAAGCACTCCTTCACAGCGGAAAAGGCTCGCAATGCTGCATCAGACCACACTGAGACATCCGTCCCTTTCCAAGTCATGTCAGTTAAGGGTTTAACTATTGTCAAATAGTTCTTGATAAATTTTCGGTAACCGCATAAGAGCCTTCAAATTTTCAGGTCGATCCCAGTCCAAAACAGCACGGACTTTCTCTGGATCCATACGAAAACCTGAAGATGACAGCAGGTATCCTAAGAATTGCACCTCTTGTACAGCAAAAACACATTTCTCTTATTTTGCTTACAATTTGTTGTCTCTTAAAGGAAAACTGTCGTCAAAAATGAGAAATATATCTAAAATGTTAAAACATGCAATGTAAGTTTTAGAATTTTTTGTGCTTATATATATATATATATATATATATATATATATATATATATATATTTTTACCATTAAAGGAAATATTGAAAAAATTCATAATAATTGTGTAGAACTTCCTATGTTGACCAGCAGGTGGATCACAACTGAAAAATTGAGTGTAGGAAAGCCGTTTGTAGCCAAGTGCTATAAAGTGTTATCTGGCTATTTCCACCTCCTGCGACATCACGCTGCTCTTACTTGCTTATCTGATAACAAGAGATTGTCTTCCACAATACAGTGTCCAGCGGCCATCTTGTTGTGGTCTGCAGTGTGATAGCATAGGAGGCACAGTCATCAATGTTATTTCCAATTGTGATTCTGATTATTCCTCCACCACAGGGATTTTCTCCACTGACAGGTGGGTGGTAGTGCATGACTGAGTTTGATCTGAGAAACTCTTTCATTGTGCGTTACGCCTCTTCCTGGTCTGCGCCCCTGGGCCCTTATCTGTGCCCCACTCCCTCTTTGTCTGCGCCTCTCTGGTTCTTGTCTCTGCTGCCCCCTGTGTGCGCCACCCTGGCCCTTATCTGTGCACCCCTCACCCCCCCTTCCCCCCCTGGACCTTGCTTGTGACCCTGCCCTTTACCCCTTATCTGTGCGCCACTGGCCCTTTTCAGTGTAGTCCCTAGCCTTATCTGCGCCCCCCAGGCAGGGGTGCCAACCGTCCGTATATTTACGGACAGTCCGCAAAAAACGGGTGTTTTCCGTCCGCAGCGTCCGGCAGAAAAAAACACTGTCCGTAAAATATGCTCCTGAACACTCAGTTCTGCAGTGCGCATGCGTGCACAGTGCCAGGAGCTGGACGTGAGGGCCGATGCTGCCTAGGAGAGAGAAGAAAAGGACCTGTGTGAGGAGGAGGAGGAGTTTCCACTGGCCACCAATGAAAACGCAGGAATATTTCTCTGTTTCCTGCCTGCTTCTTTC